>CM039507.1:41254709-41328011 GCA_022432975.1 Begonia masoniana
GTTCTTTCGGAGAAGATCTGTGATGACACCGTATGTTTGTACGTATGGTACGTGGCGCACGAACCGAACCCGGATGGCGGTACGTCCGCGCAGCGGCGAAACCGACATGGTGACAGGTCGTAAAAAGGGGGTCGCACAATCCCGAACATCGCTTGAGAAGTAATTTGGAAATGAACACAACTGTAAAGAGACCCTCTCAACATCGTACGACCGCTTTTTGGAGCACAATTGACAACGCAACAAATCCTACTAGAACTTACTCCGAAGTTAAAAGTGCTTCGGTGGGCGATTACCAGTTGGGTGACCTCCGGGAAGTTCATCAGCCAACAAAGCTGTGAGGAGGATATCTGTTTACGACCCAATCTTTTTTTTTTTTTTTTTTTATAATTGGACTTTCCTTACTACCCTCGTATTCTATACATTTTCATTTTCATTTTCAATTCATTTCCATTTTCATTTGTTCATCAATCGTGAGAGAATAGACTCAGGCATTAAATCCGTATCTACCAACATTCAAAGACTAATTATTTTATTCAGCGGAAGTCTATCCAATTGTGGAAACCTCAGTAATAATTTAAACTTAGTCATCAATACTACAACAATAAAGACAGGCAGAGAATTAAGTATTTTTCCTCTCGGGTTTCTTCAATTTGAACAGTGGTCGGGATAGCTAATTCTCTCTATCGGGTGTGGACGAATGGTACAGTAGGGGTCGACGTGGCTTCTGTAAAGAAATCAGTCGACAACTATAAAGCAGACGGGAAATAAATTCCACTCGGGTTTCGTCTCATTTGTCCACGGATCACATGACTTTATCATCCCCAGTCCACCTGACTTCATTGTCCACGGGCTACATAAATTCATCGTCCACAGACAAACGTCCATAAACTCACTTAAGTTTAATGTCCACAGATCACGTGACTTTATCGTCCCCAGTCCACGTGACTTCATTGTCCACGGGCTACATAAACTCATCGTCCACAGACTTTGGACGTTGACTGTGGACGCTGACTTTCCCTGTCAGAATACTTAACTGAACCTTATCGTCTACAGACGTTGGACGATGACTTTCTCTTATAAAATACTTAACTGGACCTTATTGTCCACAGACTTTGGACGATGACTTTTTCTTATAAAATACTTAACTGGACCTTATCATCCACAGACTTTGGACGATGACTTTCTCTTATAAAATGCTTAACTGGACCTTATCGTGCACGGACTTTAGACGATGACTTTCTCTTATAAAATCTCGACTCTAAACCATGCATTACCCGATCAATCGCCTCTTCCTGGCGATCAATCGGCTAGCTCTCTGGATTCTGTCCAGAGAGCTGTTTTCACCTTCTTTCCCCTGCATAACCTAAAATCATCAAAGTCTATCTCTAATTCATCAAAGCCTAATTCGTACATCAATATCAGATCTACTTCATCAATATTCATTCATATATAGCAGAAACTAATTAAATCCTCAAAATACATCAAAACAACATTTTAATTAACCTAACCAAATACCAAACATCCTAAAAAGAGTTTCTATACAATTCAATACAAAACTCTTAACCTATAGCTCCTGTAACGCCCGGAAAATTTTAAAAGGAATATTGGAGAGAAAATAAAAGAATAGTAAAATAGTTGTTTTAAGTAATTTAAAATAAAAGTGAATAATTTTGGTTAACCTAATTGGTTAATTAATTTAGATTCGGGCACTTCCAGTGAAATTAAGCCGTGGGTCATAAATTAATAATGAGATTTAGTGAAATTCGAAATGGTTGAAAATGAGAGAGTAAAGCGGTAATTAACTAGTTTAAATTAAAGAAATAATTGTAGTTTTATAATAATAATAATTATTATTATTAGTTTTATAAAAATAAAACTAAAACGACAGAATGGCCCGAAGGCCATTCTGTCGTTCGATGTTGAGCGCCCGACGCCGAGAGCGCGCAGGGGAGAAGTGGACGGCGACGATCGACGACGCCGGCGATTTCCGTCCCTTTCCGGCCAGACGACGGCGACTTGCAGGCTCCGACCGTTTTCGCGCACGAACCGACGGTAAGCTCGGTTTTTCTCCCCTGTTCTTGCTCGGTTTTTGTGGCTGTGCGTGGTGAGCTCGATTGAGCTCCGATCACCGGCCGAAATGGGCTGCTTCCGGCATGGGTTTGTCAACCCTTGGTTCGGCTTTGGTCGACTGGCAGTGGTGTGCTCAATTTGAGCGAATTTCAGTGGATGCCCGATTTGGGGCTTAGGGTTTTGCTTAATGTAACTTCAATTTTAGGTTAGTTTGTGTTAATTGGATGTTAGTAGGATAGATTGGTGAAGAAATTAATGGAAATTGATGAAAAATCAAAAAGGGGGATTTTTGGGAAAAAAGGGGCAGTTCGGGTTTTTGATAAATTGACCTAGCTCCGGTCGTTAGTTTTGAAATTCCTTTTGGCAGATTAAAATAGGTTATTAGAGGAGTACGTGGCCGCTGGAATCGTTCGATTCCGATAACCGACGCGAAAGTTACGCGCGTTCGAAGTTTTAGGTTGGTTTTTACCGAACCCAAATTAGTGGCCATTTAATTAGGTTTTAATTGGATTAGGCTAGAAATAGTAGTTTAAGATGTTTTCACAAAAATGAGAGTTTAGTTATGCCCGAATGAGAAAATGGAAATTTTAGGAAAGAATTTCCTTAATTAGGAGATTAGTTTAAGTTTGAAATTAGTTTAATTAGAATTGATTTTAATGTCTTTTAATTGTGAAATGCTTTAGGTGGAGACGACTTTTGGACGGTGCTCGGCTAGCTACGGACGCCAGGTAAGTGGATGTTAGGTTTCCGGCCCTTAAGGCCCTACATTGTGACAACGTTAGGATTTTGTGTCTTCGATGAGGATTTTCTGACTGTGGGTTTAATGAGTCGGGTAGCCTAGAATGTTAGATATTAGTGGTTTGTTAAGTTTGTTACGAGTATAGTATGTCCATGTACGTTGTGAATGGTTGATGATATGTCCATGTATGTCTATGAATTGCTCATGCATCATGTTTTATAAAAGGTGCATACGAACTATTTACGAGCATGTTTTTATGATGAATTGAACGATAATGATTTAAAGTTAATATGTGAAATGTTGAAGTAAAGAATGATGTATGGTTCTCATGGTTCTGACTGTATGTTCTCATGGTTCTGACTGTATGGTTCTCATGGTTCTGACTGTATGTTCCTATGGTTCTGACTGTATGTTCTCACGGGAGTAAATGAATGTTTCTCACGGGGCAAGTTATGTGTATGTTCTTACGGGGCAAGGAAATGGTTCTTACGGGGCAAGGAAATGGTTCTTACGGGGCAAGGAAATGGTTTAACAAAACGAAACGAAATAAACATGTTTTTATGAAAAGTCACGCATTCATGCATATGTTTTCCATAGAGCATCCTCTTACTAAGCATTAGGCTTACTGTTTATGTTGTATGATGTAGGTGACAGGTGTGAAGGTGGGAGTTCCTCATGATGACAAGGAATAGGTGGTCGATGGGTGGTGCTCGTGGCGACGGGGTGTGTTTTGGCTTGATGATCCGATGGCTTGAATGATGTATGTAGAATGGATGTTAGTTAGTTTTGTTGGTTAGAAAGGTGATGGATTTTAGGGTGTATATTTAAGTTTAATATTCAGGAAATTTTATAGTGGATATAGGTTTGAAGTAGTACTATTTTGAATGATTTGTTAATGTATGTCATTGGTGATGTTTTAGGGAATTTAATGCTTATGCTCGATGTTTGTTTTAGGACTTGATTTGTTTTGATTTAGAAAGAGAATGAAAGTGTTTAAGTATGTGGATCGGATGATTTGATAGAAAAACGTATGAAAGTAGAGTCTTTGATGTGTATGATGTGGTAGTGGAATGTCTAAGATGTGAAGTCTTTATTTTTGGAGAATATACTGGAACTGTTTGGGTATTTTTAACTGTTTGGTCGTTTTTAAAACAGGTAAGGATACGCTCGATTTTTAGAGCGATCCACGCAGTTTGTTTTCTTGAATATAGGTTATATTAGTGTTTTGTTTTAATTGATCTTACTTTAAGTGTTAATTGTTTTAAGTTAGTAATGGTTTTAGTCTAGTTCTAAATGTTTTAAAAGTCAAAATGTTTAAGTCAAATGTTTAAATCAAAGTTAGACCCTAAAGGTCGTTAGAGGTGGGTCAATTGTCTAAGTTAGTTTTCTTTTAAAGTGTTAAGTAAAAATGAAAAAGTTTATGAGAAAATACGAGGGCTTAGGTAATGGTTATGTCACGGCTAGTCCGTGGCGGCCCTGATCGGGTTGGGGTCGTCACAGCTCCCACGGGTCATGTTTGCATCGACTACGCCAGCACGCTCCCACGGGCATTCTCCATCAAACTGCAGGCTCGTCAGGTGGAGGGATATCGTCCTCACCTTGCTCAAAGTCACCTACACCATAAAGACACCTATGAGATAAAAATCTCAGCAAATTCTACGTAAATGTATATGTATGAACATGTACATGCTATTTTCATGAAAGCCGTCCATATCTTTTCATTGTCGGTACGTGTCAGTCTATGGTTATCGGAAACGCTCAACAGATGGATAGGGCACGTCAAGCGGTTAGACAGCCCACACCATCTGAAGGGAGGAAAACCTGCTCACCACGGAACACCAGGTCTGAACCTCATCCCCGATAACCCTATGCCATGGTTGTTTACTGTGATACTTTACTTGCCTTTACATGCATGTTCTTTTCATGAAATTCATGCATAAATTCATTTTCATGACGTTTTGAAACCATGATGTATGAGCAATTCAATATACAATAAAGCATACATAATGAGTGTACCATCAAACCTCACAACATTTAACCTATAAAACAATCAAACCTAATCTACCCAACCAAAGCGATTAAACAAACATAGCACCAAACAATCCTCAACACGAATTTCGACTTATGGTGTAGGCCAATCAACAAGAGTAAGTCACGAGAACTTACCTCGAGTCCTTAGCACACCAAGCACTATCCGTGAGCTTGTTCACCTAAGCCAATTCATAACACACTGCATTAGAACCGAGTCTAACCTAATCGGACTCCGTTAATTCCACTTAACTATCCTCCATAATCATAAATGCCTTATTATCATCCAACATTCCAATAACTAACGATTTCTACTTCACTCAGCAATTTCTAACGAAATCCTATTTGAATAACAACTCTAAAATCGAAGGCTGACAATCCAGAACATTAAAACCTTACCTAGGGTCGCGATTTAGGAAGGGAATCGTGAAGGAATTTGATCGGTTGGAGGAGGAGTTGTTGAATTGTGAAGAAGCACAGGGTGGAGAGAATTTTCGTGGCTGTGAAAGTTAAAGGAGAGAAAGAGTGAAAGTGAATGTGGTTTCTCGTATGGGAGGGAAGAGGAAGGTGTTGCCCTTGCCAAACTTCTCCCACAAGCTTGGACACTTGTCACACTCTCACTTGGTGCTCCCAACTACCCACTTTTTACTTCCTAATTTGCTCCTCCATCTAAATGCTTGTTTGGTTGAACTTAGTTTGGTTTCTCCAACAAGACTCCCCGCTCGTTAAACAGAATAATTTCACAATATTTACAAAAATTTCATTATATTGTGGAATTACAAAACCCCGTAAAACCAGGTGTTACATTCCATCCACCTTAATTAAAATTTTATCCTCAAAATTGAATCATACAAATAGCTCCGAGTATTCAGCCATCATAGCCTGTTGCCTTTCTCAGGTGGCTTCCTCCACGGCGTGGTTCTGCCACAAGACCTTGACTAGCGGGATCTCTTTGTTCCTTAGCACCTTAATTGAGGACTCCATAATTTGTACAAGCTTTTCCACATAGGTTAGCGTCGGTTGCACCTCAATCTCCCGTGCTTCTACGACATGTGACGGGTCACGCACACACCTCTTGAGCATGGATACGTGAAAGACGTTGTGGATGCTCTCTATTGATGCCGAAAGCTCCAATCGATATGCCATCTTCCTGATTCTCTTCAGAATAGGAAAGGGCCCCACATAGCGAGGGCTTAACTTCCCTTTTCTCCCGAATCGCATAACGCTTTTGAATTGAGAAATCTTTAAATACACTTCGTCGGCCTCATTAAACTCCAACTACCTTCTTCTATTGTCAGCGTAGCTTTTCTGTCGGCTTTGCGCTATCTCCATACGCTGCCTAATAACGGCGATCTTCTCCGCCGTCTGCTACAAAATATCTTGGCCGATTATGCTAGCTTCGCCAACTTCGTCCTAGTATAGTGGTGATCTACATTTTCACCTATACAACGCCTCATATGGAGCCATGCTGATAGTAGCCTGGAAGCTGTTATTATAGGAAAACTCGATCAGTGGCAAGTACCTGCTCCACGATCCTTGAAACTCCAATACACAGGCTCTAAGCATATCCTCAAGAATTTGATTCGTTCGTTCTGTCTGACCATCGGTCTGAGGATGGAACGCCGTGCTGAAGTTCAACTGAGTTCCCATGGCCTTGTGCAAACTCTTTCAAAATCTCGAGGTGAATCTCGGATCTCGATCCGAAACTACTGAGATGGGCATCCCGTGTAGCCTGACAATTTCCTGTACATATAGCTCGGCGAGCTGATCCATGGAGAACATCGCTTTAACTGGAAGAAAGTGGGCCGACTTTGTCAACCAGTCCACTATCACCCATATGCTATCATGCCCTTTCGTCGTTCTCGGGAGTCCAACAATAAAATCCATAGAAATCTGCTCTCATTTCCACTCCGGGATCGGTAGTGGCTGTAAGGTTCCGGCTTGCCTCTGGTGCTCTGCTTTGACCTGTTGACAGACTAAACAAGTTTCTACATACTTAGTAACCTCTCTTTTCATGTTTGGCTACCAGAAGTGCTGTTTCAAGTCCCGGAACATCTTGGTGCTTCCCAGGTGCACAGAATAAGCCGAGGAGTGTGCCTCGGCCAAAATCTCCTTCTTCAGCTCTCGTCGTTCGGCACGTACCATCTATGCCTGAATCTCAATACACCATCATCCGACAGGCTGAAATTGGATGGGTCCTCAGGGGTCATGCTCAATCGATACCTCTTGCACTCCAAGTCCCTCTGTTGAGCTTCCCAGATTCTGTCTATGATTGTCGGCCTTAGCGAAATATTTGTGAGCATACTAGATAATTCAGTCACGATCTCTACATCAAACCTCTCGATTTCTGACTTTAATATCGTCGACATCGTGGCAAGTGAAGGCTGACTCAAAGAAAGCATTCTGCTCAAAGCATCTGCGACTTTATTTGCTTTTCCCGGGTGGTATTTGATTTCGAAGTCATAATCTTTAACAAACTCTAACCACCTTCTTTGCCGCCTATTAAGCTCTTTCTGCGTAAACAAATATTTGAGGCTCCTGTGATCTGATAACACCTCACACTACTGCCCATACAGGTAGTGTCTCCAAATTTTCAATGCAAAGACAACCGCCGCTAATTCCAGGTCATGCGTCAGATAGTTTTGCTCACACGGCTTCGACTGCCGAGAAGTATACGCAATAACCTTTCCCTCCTACATAAGCACACATCCAAGTCCAATTTTCGACGCATCACAGTATATACTGAACTTGTTGCCTTCAACTGGCAGTGTCAAAACGGGAGCCGTAGTCAATTTCTGCTTTAGCTCTTGAAAGCTCTTCTCACATGCAGCCGACCATACAAACTTTTCATTCTTCCTTGTGAAGCGTGAAAGAGGGACTCGATCTTTGAAAAGCCCTCGATGAACGTCCGATAATACTCAGCCAATCCGAGAAATCCTCGTATCTCCCACACATTCTTAGGCTGCAGCCAATCTTTTACAACTTGGATTTTGCTCGGGTCTACGGAAATTCCTTCTTGAGATATAATGTGGCCGAGAAAGCTTATTCGATCCACCTAAAACTCACACTTAGAGAATTTTGGGTAAAGCTGGTGTTGTTGCAAAACTCCCAAAACAACTCGTAGGTGCTCTTCATGCTTCTCTTTCGTCTTCGAATAGACTAAGATGTCGTCGATAAACACAACCACAAACTTGTTCAAATACTCCTTGAAGACACGATTCATCAAATCCATAAGCGCTGCAGGGGCATTCGTAAGTCCAAAAGACATCACAAGGAATTCATAGTGTCCGTACCTCGTTCGGAACGCTGTCTTTTGAACATCTTCCTTTCGGACCTTTAACTGATAATAAGCCGAGCGTAGGTCAATCCTCGAAAACACTCGGGCACCCTGCAGTTGGTCAAATAAATTGTCTATTCGGGGCAACGGGTATTTGTTTTTCACGGTCAATTTATTCAACTCTCGATAATCGATGCACATCCTGAGAGTCCCGTCTTTCTTTTTAATGAATAGCACTGGCGCACCCCAAGGAAAAAAGCTTGGTCGGATGAATCCCTTATCCAACAACTCTTCTAGTTGAGATTTCAACTCCTTCAGCTCGGTAGGTGCCAATCGATACAGATTCTTAGATACAGGTTCTGAACCTGGATAAACATCAACTACGAACTCTATCTCTCTATCCGGCGGCAATCCCAGAAGATCATCAAGGAAGATGTCTGAAAACTCCTTAACAATTGGTAGATCACTTGGCTTTACTCCGTTAAGCAACTGAGTATCAATCACTGTGGCCAAGTATACTGAGCATTTATCTTTAAACTGCTCACTGACCTTCATTGAATAGGAAGCCGGTAACCCGCTTAACCTATTCATTGCTTGATAAGAAAACTCCTCTTTACCCGGGGGCTGAAAAGTCACCAAGATAAGATCATACCGCTCGATGCCCATAACTATCAACCGGGCATAAAGGGTATTGTTCCCTACAGAGACAACATTGCCCTGGAAGATGTAATATGATTGCATAAACTCCCCTGAAGGCAGCATGACTCTATACTCGTACTCTGCTAACTCAGGCTCTATTTTTAGTCTAGCTAAGCATGCAGTGGAAATAAACGAGTGTGTATGTAGCACCCGATTCCGCTAAACCAAATTTAATTTATCAAATATGATGTGCATTTTATGAAAGAATTAGGGGAATTATTTATTAGGTTAGTGAGTGACTAAGCAAGGGCATTTATGTAAAGGGAGGTTTTAAAAACGGGTAACGTATTTAAGGGAAGTGTTAATACGCTATAGCCGCCACTATTCCCTATTTCCCTCTTTCGGTTTTCAGCTCGAGCAGTAGAGCTCTCTAGGCGATTCTCTCGCCCGATTCTCCTTCAATCTAGGTAAGTCTTCCTTGTTTTCTTGCTTTTTAGCGATTAGATAACTGAGAGAATACAATGTGGAGATTTGAGGATGCTGTGATTAAGGGTAGGTTCGGGTTCTTGGTGATAAATGGGAATGCACGGGTAGCAGAGTTTCAATCGGTTTTCTCAAGCATTTTATTGATTTTGGTAAGTTTTAGTGAGAGTTGGATTAATGTACTGTCATGACCCTAGATGAGGGAGCTTATGGAGTAGTTGAAACCAAGCATTTCCAAGAGAGCCAAGTAAGTGAAGTATTGTGTGTGCTTTCGGGCCTACATCACAGAATACTAGGTGTATGCATGTTTGAGTATTTCCTGTATGTCATGCATCATGTTTTTTTTAAAGAACACGAAAATGAACTTTCATGTAATGTTATGGAAAGGCAGGTACAGATTGAAATGCATTGGCTGTTAAGGGAACTAATCCACCCCTTAACTGATGAAGATGATTTATAACATTGGGAGAACTGATCCCACTCCCAAGGGAACTGAGGGATCAGAACAGCTATTAAGGGAATTCATCCACCCCTTAACTGATGAAGAGGATGTATAACATTGGGAGAATTGATCCCACTCCCAAGGAAATCGAGGGATCAGATCAGTGAATGAACGAATGTGCAACTGAGATGAGAAAGTAGAAACTGCATAATTAGGATTTAAGTTTCAGCATGTCATTTCATTATCACTTCGCTTATTTAGAATTAGGCTAATAGATGAGTTTTGTGATGTAGGTGAGGAAGTAACAGCAGGTGATTTCTCTGAGCTTGTTGATGGATAGGCTGGTTGGAGGAGCACATTCATGCCACAGATCTGGTACTTGATGAGGCAATTTAACTAATGTCAGTTGGTGTGAAGTTTCAGTTGACAATGTTTTAATTTAAGTATGTTGAGTTTTCATGTTAGTAGAGGTTTAATACTTTGAATACGTTTTGAGATTTTCAGATAATGATATTCTGTTGAGTTTTTTTTTTTTTTTTTTTTTTTTTATGTTGGTTTTTGCTGGATTTGAGTGGTGCAATGATTCGAGCTATTTCTAAATGGTTTCAATGAAATAAGTAAATTCTTTCTGTACTTAAGTTGTGTTGGCATAGCAAGAAATAGTTGAAATGTCGCTTTGTCTTCTATCGTTACATGATGTCTATCGGAAGATGTCTTCAGTTAAGCCATCGGATGATGTAGGTTTAATTCTATCGGAAGATGTCTTCAGTTAAGCCATCGGATGATGCAGGTTTAATTCTATCGGAAGATGTCTTCAGTTAAGCCATCGGATGATGTAGGTTCAATGCTATCGGAAGATGTAGATTTTGCACTACCGGTATGAGTGGGTAATATGTTTTGTCGCTTTGCGATCGGTTGATGTTGAATAAGTAATTTATTCGGCTGACGTCATCGGTAGATGCAGTCCACAGAGAGATGTCTTTTGTTTCCAACTCTTCTGGTCTACGTCATCGGTAGAAGCCTGTTTCTGCTTCTTCCGTTGACTTTATCCATTGGCAGATGCGTTTGACTTCTGCGACTTTCCAAGTATTTCACGATTTAAACCTCTATTTCTTTTTAGTCGATTATTTCTTACACTTCAAACAACGTTCATAGTTTTGTTTAACTCTATTGCTGTCCAAATGATTTCCGCTGCAAGTTTTTGAAATGTTTTGAGATTTTAGCTTATGTCAAATGCTAAATGTTGAGCAAAGTTAAAAAAAAAAAAATAATAATAATAATATTAATACAGTTGGGATTTCTTAGTCATGTACGGGCTTTTGTGTAACGAACCGGGTTCAGATAACTCGGGGCGTTACATTATGGTATCAGAGACATTCAGTTAAATCGTTTAAAAGATTACTCATCAGTGCCAATCGTCGCATGGAAGTACTTCAACAACTGTAAGTGTTTATGTTAACCTTAGCTATTAGATACTTAAGAGTGTAATTAACCCTGTACAGGAATTTAGTACAATGGCCAGACGCCCAAGAAGACCTAGAATACAGAGGGAAATGCCAAACTTGAGGAGTGAGGAGGAATCTAGTGTTATTAGACAACTGACCGATTTGGTACGTCAGCAAACAGACTTAGTACGACAGCAGTCCGATCAGTTAGGAGTGTTGCTGAACCGAGAAGTACAAGGAAGTGCCAACTCGGGTTCTAGCAATGAACATTCAGGAGACCGATTCCGGAGGCTCCAGCCGCCCATGTTTGATGGAAAATCATCAAACCCGATTGTTGCTGAAGAGTTGTTGAGGAGGATCGAAAGCATGTTCCGGTGTGCCAATGTTGGTGAAGGAGACAAAGTCACGTAGGCCACATTCCATTTTGCTGGTGATGCTCAACTTTGGTGGGAGACAATCGAGACCACCACCGATGTTTTGGCGATGTCCTGGTCGCAGTTCAAGGACATCTTCTATGAGAAATATTTTAACAGCACAGTCCAGGCTGCAAAGAAGGTAGAGTTTTTGAACTTGAAGCAGACAGGGTCTGTGGTTGAATACGTTAGACAGTTCGAGTCTATGTCCAGGTTTGCTGGTGTAACACCCGAGATAACGGCCAGGTGATTTTTTCTAATTGTTTTAACGGTCATAAATATTTAATCTTCGCAGTTTAGGATTTTGTGCCAAGCTTAATTAATTACATGTGGATCTAAACTAGGTTGAGTGGCAAAGTTGTAATATTGGAGGATTGAGGCCAGTATTTAAAGAAAAAGGAAAGGATTCAAACCTCATTTAAACCACGGTAGCCGACACCTTCCTTTCCGGCGATTTCTTCTCTCGCAAGTTCTTACTCTCTGCTATCAGCAAACTCTCCTCGACGGCCGGTTTACTCCGCCACCACTCGACTACTCTGCGCCTGAGGTATGCATTAGACAATGTGGCTATCTGTTAGTTTATTAGCTCTGTTTTCAGCTCTGTATTGAAGTTTTGGATTCTTCAATGGCCGAGTATTGATAAGGACATTTTGAAACCCGAGATTGGTAACGTCATTCCGAATCGATTCTGGACATTTAAAACAACTAACCCTGAGTTATCATTTATCGATTCCATCTGTTTTGATTTTGGGATTTTAGACTACATTGAATATTAGACTAAGAACTCGGAAATGACTCTTAGCTATTAGATCTTAGGATAACTTGAGATTAGAACTATTAGGATTTTGTTTTAACTACTGTAATGTAAATGTTCTAGGTGAAGAAGTTTGAAGAGGAAGGAACTCAAAGTGCTAAGGAGACCAGGTAAGTGATTGTGTAGGTTTCTCGGTCATTAGGACCCTACATCAAAGGATGCTAGGTAGAAACTCATATGATGATTAGAAGTTCTCTTGTGTTACTGTCTAAAGTTTATGCCAATGATTAGCTCAATGATAAGGCTTCATGTCGAATGGTATTCTGTTCTGCAGCTTGATGATTTAAGAATTTCCAAGTACATGCATCATGACTATTTTATGCATATGAAAATGTTTTAAAAGCATGTTTTCTCATGAACAAGATAAGAAGATAAAATCCCTGCAACGTGGTTGAGTGAGGGTTGGGGGCGGTTCGGCGTATGTCACAGTCCAAAGAAGGACATATGTATACGACCCGCAGTAGGGACCATGATCAAAATCACTGTCGAACCCCCTTTACCGGCACAAATTCTCTCTCATTCCACACAACTTAAATGATGAATATGAACAATGATTACGAATGATGAATATGATTCATGACTATGGATGATGATTATGAACAAGAAAAGGCTAATGACCATGTATTTCTCCGAATTATGCATTCATGCGTTTATGTTATTGTTGCATTCCTTACTAAGCATTAGGCTTATAGTTAAACCTTATGATGTAGGTGAAGAGTTAGCAGGTGAGGAATTTCAGTCCAGAGATGAGGTTTAAAGCTGGTTGCCGGAGGATGCCCGGTGTGACAGTGCAAGGTTGGATAGGCGATTAAGTTCCCTGGTTATGCTCATAGTAATTCAGAGAAGTTTATGATAAACAGATGACTAAGTAGAATAGAATTTTCTTATAACAATGAGATTCGGATTTGAATGGTTTGACTTCAGAGTCTGTTAACGATTTTAAGGATTATTGAATAGTCTGTTTTGCTTAAGCCTTCCGCTATGCGTATCTTGAATGGGTTATGGTTTTTACTCATTAGGGTTTATAATTTCCAGGTTAAGATTTGGGTGAGTTGTAGTATTTTCTGTTGGATGAGGTTGTTTGACGATTATAGTGTTTTACTGCCATAAGATAGATGCTGGATGAGGCATTCATCCGGCTGACTTCATCGGCAGATGTCAAATGATAGGAATCGAACGATTGAGTCTTCCGGATGACGTCACCGGAAGATGTAGTATGTTTCTTCATCGGCAGATGTAAAGTGTTTAGCCTTCGGATGATGTAAGTATAAATTTTGTCGTCTAGCGATCGGCAGAGGTAGAGTGTTTAGCCTTCGGATGATGTAAGTATAAATTTTGTGGTCTAACGATCGGCAGATGTAGAGTGTTTAGCCATCGGATGATGAAAGTGCTATTTTGTCGTCTAGCGATCGGCAGAAGTAGAGTATTTAGTGATCGGATGATATAGAGCTTGTAAGCTATCAGAAGATGTCTTAGATGAACACGTGAATTTCACATGTCTATCGGTAGATGTTTTAATGATCACGAGAGCTGCACGTGTCTACCGGTAGATGTCCACTACCGGATGATGTTTTAGACGTTCACGAGAGACGCACGTGCTCATCGGTAGATGTTTTCTACTGAACGTCGATGAGAGAGTCACATGATATGCACGTGATAGGTCGGATAATATGCGCTTCATCCGCCGATGCATGCAGACCCATGCAATTCGGGTAGAATAACGTAGGGCGACCCGAGGGCAATCCTCCACCGCCCAATTTTATCATAGAATCAATGACCGTGTATGGTCGCTCATGTCTGTGAATGATTAAGTAAATAATGTCATGAAGAAGTCACGTACGAGGGACTGATTTTCCATCTGTTAAGTTGAAGTCCTTAAGCCTGTTAGGTATACTGTTATAAAAAAAAACAGAGAAGGAGAAAAGAGTTCAAATATGAATTAAAGTTTTAAGACAAGTCAAGAATTACGTGGCGATCCTCCCCGGGTCGTTACAGCTGGACACCTTGTTCACCGAAATGAAGATAAGGTGTTTCAATTCATGAATGGACTGAAACCAGAAATGTACAGAGGGGTCAAGTTTTTGGGTTTTAAAGGTTTGCCTTTTAGTGATGTTGTGTCCACAGCATTGGAGGTGGAAGAAGCTGAGTTGAAGTGTGATGGACCAAAGGAAACCCCGAGAAAGTTTGTTCAACCACCACCGCAGAGAGGAGTGAAGAGGCACAATGAAGGCCAGTATAGTCAAGGAATAGGAAAGAAAGTACTAGATACCAAGATGTTTCCTCAATGCCCGAAGTGTACGAAGAATCACCCGGGCGAGTGTAGATTTGGGACGAATAAGTGTTTTAACTGTAATGAGGTCAGACACTCGTTTAGGGATTGCCCAAAGCCTAGAATCACCCGTTGCTTCAACTGTAACAAAGTCGGCCATATCAACAGAGACTGCCCAGCTTTAAAGGGCGGACCTGCCAAGATTAAACCAAGAATATTCTCCATGATGGAGTCAGGTGATGAGGACTAGCCTGCTGTAGTGTCAGGTACTATATTGATTAACTCTATACCTGCTTTTACTTTGATAGATTCGGGTGGAACGCATTCTTTTATAGCCTCTGCATTTGCTGATAAGTTAGATGTACAGTTCACTTCTTCTGAGAATGTGTTTAACATAGCATTACCCTCTGGTGAGCGCATGCACTACAATCAAATGATGCCTGATAGTGTTGTATTAGTAGGAAACATGAATTTGCCTGCTGATCTCATTGTTATGGACATAATGAGATTTGATGTGATCCTAGGAATGATTGGTTGTTTAAGCATTATGCCACAATAGATTATAGGACTGAAGTTGTTAGTTTTCAACCCCCTGATGGTTTAAACTATACCTTCCGAGCTCTGAAGAAGAGTAAGGAAATGACTGTGATGACCTTTGTCAATTATAGACCCTCCCCGTGCAGAGAATATTTGTGCTTTTTGGCCAGTGTTTTAGACACACAACTAGTAGAAAAAGCGAGCCCCGAAACTGTTTTACTTGTCCAGGATTTTCTGGAAGTATTCCTAGATGACCTTCCTGGCTTGCCACCAGATAGAGAAATTGAATTTGTGGTAGATGTTTACCCCGGCGCCGAGCCCGTGTCTAAAAATCCGTATAGACTAGCACCAACAGAACTTAAAGAATTAAAGAAACAGTTGGAGGATTTGTTGGAGAAAGGGTTCATACGCCCTAGTTTTTCACCGTGGGGTGCACCTGTCCTTTTTGTCAAAAAGAAAGATGGATCAATGCGTATGTGCATTGATTATAGAGAATTGAATAAGTTAACTGTCAAGAACAAGTACCATTTGCCGAGGATTGATGACTTATTTGACCAGCTTAAGGGTGCAAGAGTTTTCTCTAAGATTGACCTTAGATCCGGTTATTACCAGTTGAAGGTTAAATCCGAAGATATCCCAAAGACTGCCTTTCGCACAAGGTATGGACATTATGAGTTTTTGGTTATGTCTTTTGGTTTGACAAATGCACCCGCAGCCTTCATGGATCTCATGAATAGGGTGTTTCGCGAGTATTTGGACAAGTTTGTCATTGTATTCATAGATGACATCCTAATCTACTCTAGAACTAAGGATGAGCATGCAAGGCATTTGGGTTTGGTGTTAGGATTACTAAGGCAGCACCAGCTTTATGCTAGGTTTTCCAAGTGTGAGTTTTGGTTGGATATAGTTCACTTTCTTGGTCACGTGATCTCTGGAGATGGAATATCTGTTGATCCAGCCAAAGTTCAAGTAGTTAAGGAGTGGCCACAACCGAAGAATGCCACGGATATTCGAAGTTTCCTTGGATTAGCAGGATATTATAGAAAATTTATCGAAGGATTTTCAAAGATTGCCACACCACTCACTCAACTAACAAGGAAAAACATAAAGTATGCTTGGACAGGGGAATGTGAATCCAGTTTCCAGACCTTGAAACAGAAACTAACCAATGCTCCAATATTGACTCTTCCTGTCGAAAATGGTAAATTCAGTATTTATTGTGATGCTTCCAAGGTCGGGCTTGGTTGTGTTTTGATGCAAGATGGAAAGGTTATAGCTTATGCTTCTAGGCAGTTAAAAGTACACGAAAAGAATTACCCTACACATGACTTAGAATTAGCTGCTGTGGTTTTTGCATTAAAGATTTGGAGGCACTACCTGTATGGACAAACTTGTGAGATATTTTCGGATCATAAAAGTCTAAAATACATTTTCACGCAAAAAGAACTGAATATGAGGCAACATAGGTGGTTAGAGTTTGTCAAAGATTATGATTTTGAGATTAAGTACCACCCTAGCAAGGCCAATGTAGTGGCTGATGCTTTGAGTAGAGTGACTTCTTCAGTCCCTACATTGATTCTAGACATACCGATAGCTTTAGAGACGGTGTCACGACCCTATTACTGTACCCGTATTTCCCGTACTATTATTATTTTTTTTTTATACTTAAAACTTTAAATGACTATAAGCGGAATTTAAATCGTTAGCGTTGTTTGTAAACCGTTTAAAACCGAACTTAAAACAATTAAAACTATTAAATAAAACTTAATTTAAAAACTATTTATAAGTAAAACAAAAAGGGAGGGCAGAATCGGTATTCTGCCGGAAAAAGGAAGCAGAGACCGATCGCTGCAATGTGCAGCGCTCGATCGCTGCATATTGCAGCGACTGATCGCTGCATTGAGGCGCCCAGTCGCCTTTGCTTCTCTATAAAATGCTCTCTGGAATTCCAGAGAGCAAACACTTAATCAACACTCTCTGGAATCTGATTCCAGAGAGCAAACCTGACCTACTTAACACCATTTATCAACAATCATAACAATCGACTTATAACTTAAACTCAACCAACTTGCAGCGGACTTTGCGAAATCCAACTGCGTGGATAGCTCTAAAAACCGAGCATATCCGTAACAATCCTAAAACCATTCAAAACATTTTCATAACATTAACTAACAGTTTAAACAAAGCATTTTATATAAAGTTTAACCAACAACATTTGAAACATCAAACGTATTATCTAACCCCTAACAAGAACCAAGCATCCTAACATGTTCTATACAACTATCAACCCAAAACATCTCAATAACCCCAAAATCTATACATACTTCCCCACGGGTCGGTTAAGCATCGACTGCGCCAACACACTCCCGCGAGCATTCCTTGTCAACTGCATCATGCCTCAGGAGGAGGGACACCGTCCTCACCTGGCTCCTCGTAATCACCTACACCATACAGACATCTATGAGATAAAAATCTCAGTAAGCTCTAGTAAATACAGATGCGTGCAGATGCGTATGTCATTCAGAAAACATGCAGATAACAGATTCAGATTCAGATTCAGATTCATTACGTCGCAGACAGATTGTCACCGAGGTCTAAACCCACCTCGCCGTGACCAGATAACAGATTACGTAGATTCTATTGGTTCATTTTACTTTTTAATTAGGTCGCAAACAGAATGTCACCGAGGTCTAAACCACCTCGCCGTGACCAGATAACAGATTACGTAGATTCATTTTGTTCGTTGGTTCATTTTACTTTTTAATTAGGTCGCAGACAGAATGTCACCGAGGCTAAACCACCTCGTCGTGACCAGATAACAGATTACGTAGATTCATTTCATTCGTTGGTTCATATGCTTTAACAGATGAAATGCATGAGCAGTCAAGAGCATAAAGTAAACAACAAACATGTGTACCATCAAGACTATAAATACATAACCTATAACCTATAAAACAACTAAACCTGTCTACCCAACCGAAGTAAATAAACATATGCATCTCCAAAACTCCTCGAGACGTCTTCGACGTACGGTGTAGGCCAATCGGCCAGAGAAGATCACGAGAACTTACCTCGTGTCCAAAGCAGCTCAAGCTCCGTCCACGAGCGTTGTTTGTCTGAGGCAAAACATAATATCGACGTTAAAACGAGTTTAAAATATCGATCGTCCAAATTTACAAAACCTTAACTAAGAAAACTTCCTAAGGTTCTAATCCAATTCATTGAGCTATTTATTCGAGCAATTTTTCGTTCGGCACCCCAATTCACAATTTGCGAGTTTTTCCCTAAAATCTCGAAATTTCACAAATTATAACATTTTTTTCCTAAATCAACTAGATTAGTCCAATAGCGTCCAATACGTTCAATATATACTTAATCTCAGTAAACCTATTAATTACGGACCCTAAATCGCGTTTTTAATCGAAATCCTAATTGTTCAAACTCCGTAAAACTCGAAATAAACGTTTTAAAACTATAGATCCATACCTAGAGCGTCGATTGGAGGAGAAAACGCAAAGAAAACGGATCGAACGGAGGAAGAACAGAGGTCGGATTGGAGGAATCGCCGCGGAGAACAGAGAAGGAGCTCTCTGGTTCGTGAACTCCAGAGAAGAAGAAAGAGGAAGTGAGGGAGAGAAGAAAAAAATTTGTTTTCAATTAATTTGGTTTGCAAAATTACCATTTTGCCCTTAGCACCTAATTCTATTTGTTTCGTCCTTCGTTTCGTTAATCGGCTAACTAATCATTTTCACCAAATCTCCTTATTTCACCAATAAGTCCAACTTATTATTTGGGATTTATTAAAAATGTCCGTTTGTAAATCGGACCACGTTTACTATTTTTACTAAAACATCCATTATATTACGAGAAACTTAATTACTCGGAATATAGCGTTACTACTCCGAAAATTCTCGTAATTTCATTAAAATTCCTATTAATCGTTAAGATTCTAATGACGCTTTCTTTTTGCAAAACGGATCTGATTTGATATATTTACAAAAATATCATTATATATTAAAATAATAATATCCCGTACAGCCGGGTATTACAGACAGAATTCCAAAGATTTAACCTGGAAGCTGTGTCTAGTGTGTCAGCCATGCTTTCGGCCATATCTTTAAGGCCAACTATTTTTGGAGAAAATAAAGGAAGTTCAAATGAATGACACCGAATGTAATAAGTATAAGTTGTGCATGGATTCTACTTACAAGTCGGATTTCAACTACTCGGTTGATGGAATTCTCAAGTTTCGAAATAGATGGTTTGTACCGGCTGATACTGAACTTAGAAAGGGAATCTTATCTGAGGCACATTCTTCTAGACTTTCTGTTCATCCCGGAAGTATGAAGATGTA
Organism: Begonia masoniana; assembly: GCA_022432975.1. NCBI lineage: Eukaryota > Viridiplantae > Streptophyta > Magnoliopsida > Cucurbitales > Begoniaceae > Begonia > Begonia masoniana. Next base: position 41,274,220 of record CM039507.1, read on the forward strand.
CAGAGATCTCAAGCAACATTATTGGTGGCCAGGTATGAAAAGAAGTGTGGCGGAGTATGTAGAGTCATGTCTGATCTGCCAGCAAGTCAAAGCTGACATCAGAGGCCTGCTGGAACATTACAACCTTTACCAGTTCCTGAATGGAAATGGGAACAGATAACTATGGATTTTGTTATAGGATTACCTAGAACAGCTAAGGGTCACGATGCAATCTGTGTAATAGTTGATCGTTTAACCAAATCTGCTCACTTTGTGCCAATGAAGATAATATACTCGATGGATCAATTCACTGAGTTGTATGTGCGCGAAGTTGTTAGACTGCATGGAGTTCCAAGCACCATAATTTCAGACCGAGACTCTAGATTTACATCTAAGTTTTGAAAAATTTTGCACAAGGCTATGGGAACACAACTTAGTTTTAGCACAGCTTTCCATCATCAAACAGATGGACAATCCGAAAGGACTATTCAAACATTGGAGGATATGCTCCGTGCATGTGTATTAGACTTTCAAGGTTCATGGAGCAAATACTTGTCCTTGGTAGAATTTTCTTATAACAACAGTTTTCAGGCAACAATAGGCATGACACCTTACGAGGCATTATATGGACGAAAGTGCAGATCTCCGTTATATTGGGATGAAGTTGGGGAAGCACAATTGATTGGTCCTGATATTGTGCAGCAGACAGTGGAGAAGATTGCTCTTATCCGACAAAGAATCTTGACAGCTCAAAGCCGGCAGAAAAGCTACGTAGACAAGAGACGAAGAGAACTGGAATTTGAAGTAGGTGATGAAGTTTTTCTTAAGGTGTCACCTTTCAAGGGAGTTGTGAGATTTGGAAAGAGAGGCAAGTTGAACCCCAGATATATTGTACCTTTCTTAATCTTGAAGAGGATTGGGAAGTCAGCTTATCAACTACAGTTACCAGCCTCTTTAGAAGGAATTCACAATGTGTTTCATGTTTCCATGCTAAGGAAGTGTGTTAGAAACCTATCTCAAGTTATGGAACCTCAGAGTATTGAAGCTCAGCCCACTCTTACTTATGAAGAGAAACCAGTAAGGATCCTAGACTATGCTGTGAAAGTGTTGCGCAACAAAGAAGTTCCATTGGTGAAGGTCTTGTGGCATAACCAGAACATAGAGGAGACAACTTGGGAGCGTCAGCAAGACATGATGGACCAACATCCAGAATTATTTAGGTATTGAATTTTGAGGACAAAATTCTTTTAAGGAGGGTAGATTGTAGCACCCGGTTTCGCTAAACCAAATTTAATTTATCAAATATGATGTGCATTTTATGAAAGAATTAGGGGAATTATTTATTAGGTTAGTGAGTGACTAAGCAAGGGCATTTATGTAAAGGGAGGTTTTAAAAACGGGTAACATATTGAAGGGAAGTGTTAATACGCTATAGCCGCCACTATTCCCTATTTCCTTCTTTCGGTTTTCAGCTCGAGCAGTAGAGCTCTCTAGGCAATTCTTTCGCCCGATTCTCCTTCAATTTAGGTAAGTCTTCCTTGTTTTCTTGCTTTTTAGCGATTAGATAACTGAGAGAATACAATGTGGAGATTTGAGGATGCTGTGATTAAGGGTAGGTTCGGGTTCTTGGTGATAAATGGGAATGCACGGGTAGCAGAGTTTCAATCAGTTTCCTCAAGCATTTTATTGATTTTGGTAAGTTTTAGGGAGAGTTGGATTAATGTACTGTCATGACCCTAGGTGAGCGAGCTTATGGAGTAGTTGAAACCAAGCATTTCCAAGAGAGCCAGGTAAGTGAAATATTGTGTGTGCTTTCGGGCCTACATCATAGAATACTAGGTGTATGCATGTTTGAGTATTTCCTGTATGTCATGCATCATGTTTTTTTTTTAAAGAACACGAAAATGAACTTTCATGTAATGTTATGGAAAGGCAGGTACAGATTGAAATGCACTGGCTGTTAAGGGAACTAATTTACCCCTTAACTGATGAAGAGGATTTATAACATTGGGAGAACTGATCCCACTCCCAAGGGAACTGAGGGATCAGAACAGCTATTAAGGGAATTCATCCACCCTTTAATTGATGAAGAAGATGTATAACATTGGGAGAATTGATCCCACTCCCAAGGGAATAGAGGGATCAGATCAGTGAATGAACGAATGTGCAACTGAGATGAGAAAGTAGAAACTGCATAATTAGGATTTAAGTTTCAGCATGTCATTTCATTATCACTTCGCTTATTTAGCATTAGGCTAATAGATGAGTTTTGTGATGTAGGTGAGGAAGTAATAGCAGGTGATTTCTCTGAGCTTGTTGATGGATAGGCTGGTTGGAGGAGCACATTCATGCCACGGATCTGGTACTTGATGAGGCGATTTAACTGATGTCAGTTGGTGTGAAGTTTCAGTTGACAATGTTTTAATTTAAGTATGTTGAGTTTTCATGTTAGTAGAGGTTTAATACTTTGAATACGTTTTGAGATTTTCAGATAATGATATTCTGTTGAGTTTTTTTTTATGTTGGTTTTTACTGGATTTGAGTGGTGCAATGATTCGAGCTATTTCTGAATGGTTTCAATGAAATAAGTAAATTCTTTCTGTACTTAAGTTGTGTTGGCATAGCAAGAAATAGTTGAAATGTCGCTCTGTCTTCTATCGTTACATGATGTCTATCAGAAGATGTTGAGTTATAGTTATGTTGTCTATCGGAAGATGTCTTCAGTTAAGCCATCGGATGATGTAGGTTTAATTCTATCGGAAGATGTCTTCAGTTAAGCCATCGGATGATGTAGGTTTAATTCTATCGGAAGATGTCTTCAGTTTCGGAAGATGTCTTCAGTTAAGCCATCGGATGATGTAGGTTTAATTCTATCGGAAGATGTCTTCAGTTAAGCCATCGGATGATGTAGGTTTAATTCTATCGGAAGATGTCTTCAGTTAAGCCATCGGATGATGTAGGTTTAATTCTATCGGAAGATGTCTTCAGTTAAGCCATCGGATGATGTAGGTTTAATTCTATCGGAAGATGTCTTCAGTTAAGCCATCGGATGATGTAGGTTTAATTCTATCGGAAGATGTCTTCAGTTAAGCCATCGGATGATGTAGGTTTAATTCTATCGGAAGATGTCTTCAGTTAAGCCATCGGATGATGTAGGTTTAATTCTATCGGAAGATGTCTTCAGTTAAGCCATCGGATGATGTAGGTTTAATTCTATCGGAAGATGTCTTCAGTTAAGCCATCGGATGATGTAGGTTTAATTCTATCGGAAGATGTCTTCAGTTAAGCCATCGGATGATGTAGGTTTAATTCTATCGGAAGATGAGCCATCGGATAGTAGGTTCAATGCTATCGGTAGATGTAGATTTTGCACTACTGGTATGAGTGGGTAATATGTTTTGTCGCTTTGCGATCGGTTGATGTTGAATAAGTAATTTATTCGGCTGACGTCATCGGTAGATGCAGTCCACAGAGAGATGTCTTTTGTTTCCAACTCTTCTGGTCTACGTCATCGGTAGAAGCCTGTTTCTGCTTCTTCCGTTGACTTTATCCATCGGCAGATCCGTTTGACTTCTGCGACTTTCCAAGTATTTCACGATTTAAACCTCTATTTCTTTTTAGCCGATTATTTCTTACACTTCAAACAACGTTCATAGTTTTGTTTAACTCTATTGCTGTCCAAATGATTTCCGCTGCAAGTTTTTGAAATGTTTTGAGATTTTAGCTTATGTCAAATGCTGAATGTTGAGCAAAGTTAAAAAAAAAAAAAAATAATAATAATATTAATACAGTTGGGATTTCTTAGTCATGTACGAGCTTTTGTGTAACGAACCGGGTTCAGATAACTCGGGGCGTTACATTGTAGCACCTGTGTCAATCAATGAAAATACGGCTACTCCCGTAACCAAAATAGTACCTGCTATAACGGAGGGCTGGGCCTCGTCGTCAACATCGTCTGGCTCAATAAAGGCGAAGATTCTCGGAGCAACTCTTCTTTGATCGGTAGCCGCCCTTGGGAAATTCTGAGCATAATGGCCTACCTCCCCACACCTGTAGCACTTGTCTGTGCCAAATCTACAAGCGCCAAAGTGGGACTTCTGGCACTTAGGGCATAATGGTCTCGGAGCATCCTCCTGAACTTGTTTTCCCTTCCCTTGATCGCCCTTTCCATCGTAGGGCCTCTTAATACCCCGCTGGGGCTGCTGTTGTTGTGGCTGTCCCCTCGGTTGTCAGCCCTTATTCTGAGGTCGAGGCTGTATCTCCCGAAAGAACCCTTTAGCTGGCTCCCTCGGTTTGACGTAACTCTGTTCAACAGCCTCAATCTCTAGTGCCCTGGCCACGATCTCAGTATAGGGCACGTTCCGCACCCCTGATATAGGGACACTTTTTCGGATATTCTGGTTTAGCCCTTGCATAAACCGACGCACTTTATCTTCATTGTCGCTGACCTATTGTGGTGCGAAACAGGATAGGGCCTCAAATTTTCTGACATACTCAGCAATTGAACTAGCCACCGGGGGTTGTAGCTTTGGAAACCTCTCCATTCCCCGATTACTAGGAGTTGCCACCTTCTGAGTTCTGTTGCTCTCACGGTTAATCAGCGTGTCAAGTTGTTGAGACTGTCTTTCCATATGCTGAGCTTGCCGTTCTAAGTGTTGGGATTGTTGGGCTATAAACTCCCTCAATTGGTCTATTGTGTTATCTCTCTCATCCCTATAATTATTCCCTCGACACACCATTTTTTTTTTTGCAAACCTATACAAGTTAGAAACAATAACTCTAAGAAACAAAACAAAGAAATACTAAAAACATACTTACAGTTAAAGAAGCATGTCTGTGTAGTGGCTTGCGCAGTCGAGAAGTCTACAGAACCATTTTTAAAACACAGGAGCTCTGATACCAACTATTGTAACGTCCCCAATTTCTATATACATAAATCCTAAAAGTCCCAAAAATTTAAACTTTTACGTTTCTTCTTATAATTGGACTTGCCTACTACCCTCGTCTATTCTCATACAATTTTCATTTTTTATTTATCGATTTATTTCCCTTTTCATTCGTTCATCAATCGTGAGAGAATAGACTCAGGCATTAAATCTGTATCTACCAACATTCAAAGACTAATTATTTTATTCAGAGGAAGTCTATCTAGTGTTGAAAATCTCAGTAATAATTTAAACTTAGGCGTCAATACTACAACAATAAAGAAAGGTAGAGAATTAAGTATTTTTCCTCTCGGGTTTCATAATTTGAACAGTGATCGGGATAAATAACACTTAACTTCTCTCGGGTTTCTTCAATTTGAACAGTGGTCGGGATAGCTAATTCTCTCTATCGGGTGTGGACGAATGGTACAGTAGGGGTTGACGGGGCTTCTGTAAAGAAATTAGTCGACGACTATAAAGAAGACGGGAAATAAATTCCACTCGGGTTTCGTATCATTCGTCCACGGACCATGTGACTTTATCGTCCCCAGTCCACGTGACTTCAATGTCCACGGGCTACATAAACTCATCGTCCACAGACAAACGTCCATAGACTCACTTAAGTTTAATGTCCACAGATCATGTGATTTTATCGTCCCCAGTCCACATGACTTCATTGTCCACGGGCTACATAAACTCATTGTCCACAGACTTTGGGCACTGACTGTGGATGCTGACTTTCCCTGTCAGAATACTTAACTGAACATTATCGTCCACAGACTTTGGACGATGACTTTCTCTTATAAAATACTTAACTGGACCTTATCGTCCACAGACTTTGGACGATGACTTTCTCTTATAAAATACTTAACTAACTGGACCTTATCGTCCACAGACTTTGGATGATGACTTTCTCTTATAAAATACTTAAATGGACCTTATCGTCCACGGGCTTTAGACGATGACTTTCTCTTATAAAATCTCGCCTCTAAACCATGCATTACCCGATCAATCACCTCTTCCTGGCGATCGATCGGCTAGCTCTCTGGATTCTGTCCAGAGAGCTGTTTTCACCTTCTTTCCCCTGCATAACCTAAAATCATCAAAGTCTATCTCTAATTCATCAAAGCCTAATTCGTACATCAATATCAGATCTACTTCATCAATATTCATTCATATATAGCAGAAACTAATTAAATCCTCAAAATACATCAAAACAATGTTTTGATTAACCTAACCAAATACCAAGCATCCTAAAAAGAGTTTCTATACAATTCAATCCAAAACTTTTAACCTATAGCTCCCACGGGTCATGTTCGCATCGACTACGCTAGCACGCTCCCACGAGCATTCTCCATCAAGCTGCAGGCTCGTCAGGTGGAGGGACATTGTCCTCACCTTGCTCAAAGTCACCTACACCATAAAGACACCTATGAGATAAAAATCTCAGTAAATTCTACGTAAATGTATATGCATGCACATGTACATGCTATTTTCATGAAAACCGTCCATATCTTTTCATTATCAGTACGTGTCAATCTATGGTAATCAGAAATGCTCGACAGATGGATAGGGCACGTCAAGCTGTTAGACAGCCCACACCATCTGAAGGGAGGAAAACCTACTCACCACGGAATACCAGGTCTGAACCTTATCACCGATAACCCCATGCCATGGTTGTTTACTGTGATACTTTACTTGCCTTTACATGCATGTTCTTTTCATGAAATCTATGCATAAATTCATTTTCATGACGTTTTGAAACCATGATGCATGAGCAATTCAATATACAATAAAGCATACATAATGAGTGTACCATCAAACCTCACAACATTTAACCTATAAAACAATCAAACCTAATCTACCCAACCAAAGCGATTAAACAAACATAGCACCAAACAATCCTCAACACGAATTTCGACTTATGGTGTAGGCCAATCAGCCAGAGTAAGTCCCGAGAACTTACCTCGAGTCCTCAGCACACCAAGCACAATCCGTGAGCTTGTTCACCTAAGCCAGTTCATAACACACTGCATTAGAACCGAGTCTAACCCAATCGAACTCCATTAATTCCACTTAACTATCCTCCATAATCATAAATGCCTTATTATCATCCAACATTCCAATAACTAACAATTTCTAACTTCACTCAGCAATTTCTAACGAAACCCTATTTGAATAACAACTCTAAAATCGAAGGCTAACAATCCAGAACATTAAAACCGTACCTAGGGTTGCGATTTAGGAAGGGAATCGTGAAGGAATTTGATCGGTTGGAGGAGGAGCTGTTGAATTGTGAAGAAGCACAGTGGTGGAGAGAATTTTCGTAGCTGTGAAAGTTAAAGGAGAGAAAAAGTGAAAGTGAATGTGGTTTCTCGTAAAGGAGGGAAGAGGAAGGTGTTGCCCTTGCCAAACTTCTCCCACAAGCTTGGACACTTGTCGCACTCTCACTAGGTGCTCCCAACTACCCCCTTTTTACTTCCTAATTTGCCCCTCCATCTAAATGCTTGTTTGGTTGAACTTAGTTTGGTTTCTCCAACAAGACTCCCCGCTCGTTAAACGAAATAATTTCACAATATTTATAAAAATGCCATTATATTGTAGAATTACAAAACCCCGTAAAACCGGGTGTTACAGTACTTTTGTTTTATTATTTTCATATGATCTTATGAATATTCCATGTTTTTGATGATGTGTTTCTGGTTCTTTAATTTCATTAAATCCTTGTATCGTCTTTTTCTTTTTCATTCTAAAACAGAAAAACAAGCTTCAGTTTTAACATTTCAGAAAAAAAATAAAAAAAAATTGATGGGAGGAACTGGTACCGAACCAGGACCGGACTGAATCTTCTGTACCGATCCTGGTTTGATACCGGTCCCTTCTAGGACCGGTTTCGGTTATGAGATTTAAAATCCCGAAAAGACTGGTCCGGTCCTATTCCAAGCTGGAACCGGACCGTGCCTACCCCTAGTGCAACCATTCATGTTTGAGACTAATTTCAATTTATTTTTTAATAATTTAATCTATCCATAATTGATTTCTTGATTTTGAAAATATTTAATGTGATATTCATCATTTATTAAAAAAAAAAAATTATGAAACTTTTGTCACGTCTTTAATCTAACATGCATGTTTCATCCTTTTATATTTTCATTCCCATCTTTTTTATTTCGTTCCCTCTTTTTTTTTTTCTTAGTTTAATTTATATATTAGGATGTTAGCCTATGCTTTTAGACAACAATTCTTCAAAAACATGCTTCGATTTAACCAACTTTACGTGCATATATATATATATATCAATAAGATAATTAATTTCTATCAATTCGATGATTTGGTTTTATCAATAAGATGAGTTGATTGTACCAATAAGTTTCTTTGATACTTTCTGTGAAATTCTGTGTACAATATTAACATTAGATTTGTTAATACTTTATAATGAATCTTCTTGAATCATGTCGGGGTTGTTGCCGTGGAAGGTTGTTAGGCGTTTACACCCATTTTCATGTTATTGAAGAATGGTTCTAAAGTATTAGGGAATTAATCTTTTTAAGATAGATTATGTTGATATGGGTAATTCGCAGACTTTCATTGAAAGTGTTAAAGGAACAATAAGGTATTATCTTCAAATCAATAAGGTATAATCAAAGAAATCAATAAGATGGAAATCTGTTATTAATAAGGTCTATTATCTTATTTCAAATTATATTTTAAAGATTAGTCTTAAAAAAGTTATGTTCTTGATCATGAATGAATTAACATTTTGGAAAAAATGGATATGTCTAATATTTCAAATAATTCTACAAAGAATGAACAAATAATTGAAGTTTCTCAAAAATTTCAATTAAACAAATGGACTATTCTTGAAGTCGACACAAAAGAGATTTACAAATTAGGAACTTTTGAATTCCTTTTCAAAAATGCTATAAAAATTTCTGAACAAACTATTTGTTTAGATTCAACTGACAAAACCATTAAACTTCTTAGTTTAAAGGATATTAAAAAATATTTTCGAAAATATAAATATATCCATATAGGATTAATTCAAATTGCTTTTAAACCTTTGACATTACCTGGTTTAAATGCTAGCATACTTGCAAATCTTAGAGATGCTAGAAATCAAAACTTTAAGAACTCTCTTATGGGAGTTATTCAAACAAGTCTTTGTCATGGACCAATTTATTTTAATATTTTTCCAATTCTTAATCTGTCTTTGACAGATCCCAACTTGTTTGAGGCTATCACCTTAAACATTCAAACTCATGGCTATGATTTCCTTCCTGGATCGGAAACTATAGCAATTATTTTTCGAATAAATTACAAAGTAATGTGTAACACCCCTAATACTGTACCCCATTTTCTCCGTATAAATTTTTCATTTTTCTTTACATTTTATAAACTGTAAATCTAATATCAACCAGAATTGAAATCGAAACCGAAACCGGAGCCGAATTCGAAGTTCGTTTGGTAAATCATTTAAAACATAACTAAAACAATTTAATTAAACTTAAAACATTTAAGTATTTAATGACAACTAAAGCAGGGGTAGAATCGAAACTAGCTGCCAAAAGGAGGGGGGCGATCGATCTCTGTAAACTACAGAGATCGATCGCTGCTTGCATATTGGCAGCAAGCGATCGATCTCTGTAGTTTACAGAGATCGATCGCTGCATGCTTGCATGCAGCAAGCAATCGATCTCTGCTTTCAGCAGAGATCGATCGCTGCTGCCTACATCAAGGGCAGCGATCCTCCTTTTCCTTCGAGACTTTAACACTTCAAAATTTTCAGCTTCAAACACATTTATTTGTTCTCTAGAATCCGATCTCCAGAGAGCAATTCACCTTCTTCCTTTCACCAGTAATCACCATAACTCACAACATGCACTCAACCGATTAAAACATAACCTAAACTCAATCGACTCGCTTTGGACTTTGCGAAGTCCAACTGCGTGGATAGCTCTAAAAACCGAGCTATCCGTAACAACCTACAAACAACATTTCAAAACATTTTCATTTAACTTAAACATTTAAACCAAAACATTTCATAACGTTTATCAAAACAGTTTAAACAAAGACATTTTACATACAATTGCCCAAAACATTTAAAGCATCAAAAGGTTATCTAACCCCTAACCAGATCCAAACAACCTAATATGTTCTATGCATTCGTATTAACCAAATATCCCCCAGAATACATACACAGACGATCCCCACGGGTCAAAAGCGCCTCGACTGCTCAGCGCACTCCCACGGCATCATCCATCAACTGCCTCAGACATCAGAAGGAAGAACGTCATCCTCACCTGGATCTACGTCACCTATAATGTCACCTACACCATACAGACATCTATGAGATAATTAAATCTCAGTAAGCTTCGTAAATGCAGATGCATGCGTGCGTATGCCATTCAGAAAACATGCTCAGATTCAGATACAGAAACAGATACAGATTCAGATTACAAATTCATTTTCATTACGTCGCAGACAGACAGAATTGTCACCGAAACCTCTACCCACTAAGCGGAGAGGGCCCATCCAGCGATCGGACTACCCTTTCCACCTAGAGAGGGGGGTACACGCTTGCAACACGCACAGCCGTGCCTGAGCCCCATCCCGCGTGACCAGAAACAGACAGATTACGTTTATTCATTCAGATTTCGTTACAGATTTCATTTCAGATGTACGTTCCTTTTCTTAAAAACACGTGCAGAAATTCATTTTCATGACTTTCGAAAACCGTGATGCATGAACAGATATGAGTAGAAAGTAACAACCAATCATACATACCATCAAGACCGAAATAAACTAACCTATAAACAATTAAACCTAACTACCCAACCAAAAGCAGATTAAACAAACAACTCTTCAGGGATCCTCGATACGACATCGAAGTATGGTGTAGACCGATTGGTCAAAGTAAGTCACGAAAACTTACCTTGGGCGCGCAGATCCTCAAGCTTCGTCCACGGGAGTCGTGTGTCTGAGACAAAACACGATATTCGTCGTTAAAACCAATTTAAACTATTAACGTCCAAATTACAACATCCTTAACTATTGAATTTCCTAAAATTCTAACTTAATAAATCGAAGTAATACAACGACATAACGATCGATAACTTGAAATTCCTATTACGAGAAATTTTCGAAAACTCGAAAATTCTCAGATTTATACTTTTTCACAAATTGGTTTGTCTTCGTCCAATAACGTCCAATACGTTCGATATATACTTAATCATGGCTAACCTATTAATTACGAGCCCTAAATCGCGTTTTTTCGTCGAAACCCTAACCCTAAATCGAACCAAAAACTCAAAATAAATGCTCAGAGACCGAAGCTACATACCGAGGGTTGCGAGAGGATGAGAAACCGTGAAGGAAACGGGTTGATCAAAGCTCGAACGGAGCTCGGAGGGGAAGAGCACGCCGGCGGCCGAGAGAGATCGTGAGGGAGAAAGAGAAGTCTTCTTCTCTGGAAAGTGATTTTCTAACGAAAATCACCAAGGCATTTTGCCTTTTATGAATAATTAAGATCAAACACTCAAATGACGATTTTGCCCTTTCTTAAGTTTTTATATTAGTTTCGTCACTCGGTTCGTTAATCGTCCAACAATTCGGATTCTCGAAAATTCCATATTTTGCCATTAACCCTTACTTGTCACCAGAGCTTTATTAAAACTGTCCGTTCGTAATTTGGACTTCATTTACTATTTTTACTTAAACGACTTTTAAGTTTCGAGAAACGTAATTACACGGAATATAGCGTTATCATTCCGAAAATTCTCGTAAATTCCTTAAAATTCCTATTATTCGTTAGGATCGTAATGACGCTTTCCGTTTGCGAAATTGATTTGATTTGACATATTTATGAAAAATGCCACGTTTTATTAAAATATCAATATAATATATTAAATCCAACGTCCGTACAAGCCGGGTATTACATAATGAATACTTTGTGTCCAAATGCAATTCTAAGAGAAATTCATGGTAAGACAATGGTAATAGAAAGTAATCTATTATCTACAAATGTGGCTATTCCTCGTCTTATTGACTGAGAAGAAGTTACTTTTCCTTCTACCTGGAACATTCCAAATTTCATTTCTCCAAAACCTACTATCAATTTTCAAATTGATCAAATCATTCAAACAGAAGATGGAGATATTGAAATCAAATTTACTCTAGAATTGACAAGAAGAATTTCTTTGTCTAGAAGTCTATCAGCTAGATGTAGTTTACTTCCTTATCAAACACTAGATCCTTCTAACTCAAGACATTCTGTTTCTAGTCAATCCAAATTGAATTCCCAATTACCAAATATTGATGAACTCCATAATGCCAAAGAACAAATTCCACATGAAATTTACAAACATCCCAAATTTGGTCAAAATGATGAAAAATCTCAAAAGGATGATTCTCCAACGGCATCCGAAATGAATTTTAATCTCTAATGGATTTTTCACCAGGATCAATAAATAGAGAAATTTTGAGTGCAGAATACAAAAATCCTTCAAATCAGTTGTTTAGAAAATGGCTGGCTACCAAATATCATCCCTACCAATTCTATCTTATTAAAGAAAAATTTTATTCCAATCTTCAAAAAGAACAAACAGATAAACTTTTCCAACAATGGTATTGGGATGAATATATTTCAATCCAATCCTCTTCTATTTCCATTTTAGAAGAATATGAAAATTTCCAAGTTAATTGGCATACTAAAACGGGAACTATTAAATCAGTTCATCCTCCTTTAGAACCAATTAAATTAACAAATCAAGATCAAACATCCACAATTGAAGCAATTCCATTGGCGGATACATCTTCAAAAGACAAAGATGTCATTATCGAATCAACCATCAGTAAACAAATTAATTATACCAATATTAATTTAAGAACTGTTGGTCATCAACTTCAAAGAATTGAAAAACAAATTGACAAATTAACTGAAGAAAATAGAAAAGCACAACCTATTACATCCTCTTCAGGTACAAAAGAAGTTATAATCAGTCAACCTGATTTAAAGCCTCCCATATTCTTATCCAATTTTAATTTCAAAAATCCCAACAAAGACAATGAATTTATGGATGAATTAGTTAAAAGATTAAAATCAATTAATCTTTCAACTCTTCATTGTTATTCTAATACATCTTCTAGTGAATCCGATTTGGATTTTGATCTAGAACAAATTCAAAATATGAAGCTTGCATTTCCAAAATATGAAGATACATCTATGGATGTCCAAAATCTATTTCTAAATCGAATTAAATACAAAGATCAATTAGGTGGTGATTTATTCAGAAGGACTTATTATCCAAGACCAACACCTCCTGATCTTCTTTGGGAAGAAAACTTTTTCAAAAGTTAGACAGCCTATTCGGCTAAAACTATTTATGAATGGAACATAGATAGTTTATCTGAATATCAAATTTACGAAGTCCTTCAGAAAATGATGATGTACGCTAGTGTGTGTAGGGAATCTCAAAATTCTGATAAAGATATTGCTATCTTTATTATTAGTGGTTTCACTGGTGGTCTTAAAGGTTGGTGGGATAATATTCTTACTCCACTTCAACGTAATGAAATCATTAATGCTGTCAAACTCACAAGTCAAACTTCTGAGTTAGTGGACTCAACTGGAAAAAGTAATGTCCAACAAACTACATCTCAAATTGAAGATAGTGTTTATACACTTATCCAAACTATCATTCTTCATTTCGTTGGTTCCATTGAACAACGACATGAAAGAGGAACTGAGTTATTACAAAATCTCAAATGTGGATCTTTAACCAATTTTTGATGGTATAAAGATGTATTTATTACTAAAGTTCTTCAGCGAACTGATGCAAATGCTCCTTATTGGAAATCCAAATTTATTGAGGGTTTACCACTTTAATTTGCCAATCGAGTTAAACAGAAACTCAGTAATTTAAATAACGGTCAAAACATTCCTTGGGATAACTGTACTTATGGTCATCTAATAAGTATCTGTCTCCAAGAAGGAATATCGTCATGTAACGATATGAAATTACAATACCAATTGAAAAAACAGAATATTACTGGCAAACAGGAAATAGGTGAATTTTGCCAACAATTTGCCTATGACATGCCAATTAAATATCCTAAAAGACAAAAGGATAAGACAAAGCATCATAAATCTCAAAATTACAAATTTTATCAAAAGCAGAAAAGAAAAATGAAGGCAAAAGAATGGAATCAAATTCCTAAACCCAATTTTCCTAAAAAGAAGAAAAAATATCAAAAAACTCCTAAGTCCAAGATTAAGTGTTTCAAATGTGGACTAAAAGGTCATTATGCTAATAAATGTTTCAAAGCAACAAAGTTGAATGAATTAGTTCATGATGAACAAATTCGAAGTCAACTTTCCAAATTATTTTTAGAATCTTCTGATGAAGATGTTTCAAATTTCTATGATGATATATCATCATCATCATCTGATGCAGATTGTATAGATCAATGCTGCAACCAAATTCAAAAATTATCTCTCAATGTTCTTTCTCAAGAACAAGAAGATATTCTCAAAAATATTGATCAAATTCCTGATCTTGATTTAAGAATCAAATTAATTTCCAATATTATTCAACCCCAAATGTCTATTTCCAAAGTGCCTGAATCTATTCTCAAACCTAAATACTACAGCATGCATGAAGTATTTAACAGAATAGATAACATCCAAAAAGTTACTCCAGTAACTATTCAAGATTTAAATAAAGAAGTTAATGAGCTAAAAAATGAAATTAAAACACTCAGAAATAATCAACTTATTTCTGAATTCAAAATTGCTAAATTAGAAGAATATATGTCTAATTCCCAAGCTCAAGCTCAATCATCAAATGATTTCCAATCTAGTTTCCAATCAAATCAAGAATTCGAATCTTTGAACAATATTAATAGAATTCTATTTCAAAAATGGTATATTGAATTCTCTTTATTAATATATCATGAATATGAAATTTCAAATATCACTGCTTTTGTTGACAGTGGAGCAGATATAAATTCTATCCAAGAGGGATTTATTCCAACCAAATATTTTGAAAAAACAACTCAAACTTTGACTACTGCTGGAGGCAGTAAAATTAAAGTCAATTACAAATTGTCTAATGTGATTATATGTAATGAATAGATTTGTCTTCCAACTACTTTTTTGCTAGTAAAAGATTTAAATCACAAAGTTATGTTAGGCACTCCATTTCTCTAACAAATTATGCCTATTACTATAAATCAAAATGGTATTCTTGCCACAGTTCAAAATAATCAAGTTCTTTATCTGTAACGCCCCGAATTATCTGAACCCGGGTCGCTACTCATTACTTGACCATGACTAAGAAATTTTCGGATAAATTTTAAAACTTCATTCGACAGTCAAAATTTGACATTTTCTATACATTCAAAACATTTGAAAACTTTGCAGCGGAAAATCATTTAAACAACTATGAAGTTAGACGAACTGTAGAATATACTGTTGGGGTGATTAACGGAAGTGTTGAAGACATCTGCCGACGACAAGGTCAACGAAAGAAGCAGAAATAGAAAACCGAAGACTTCATCAGTGACAAAACGACAAATCACCTATTTCGTTTTCCGGTGACGTCAGCGGCATCAACCGAAAACGACGAAACACCCATTCCCTCTTCCGGTCAGTAAACGACAAAATACCTATTTCCTCTTCCGATGAGTAAACGACAAAATACCTATTTCCTCTTCCGATGACGTCAGCCGGAAGACAATTACTTTCCTCTTCCGATGACGTCAGCCGGAAGACATACTCACCCGACTTCCCTTACACTTCTTCTGCCGATGACGTCAGCCGGAAGACAAATGCTTTACTCTTCCGATGACGTCAGCCGGAAGACATACTCACCCGACTTCCATTACACTTCTTCTGCCGATGACGTCAGCCGGAAGACAAATGTTTTACTCTTCCGATGACGTCAGCCGGAAGACAAACATGAGACATCTACCGGTAGACTTCCCTCTTCCGATAGACATCAACACAATTCCTTTCAACAGAACGCAATAAACCTCTACACATATCCACTGATACAAAATTATTCAGTTCCCACCAATGGACTAAACAACCTGTCTATAACCCGAGAAAGGTTCGACTATCTAACAGACTTAAAACATTTTACCAAAAATCCATTCATAACACTCCAAGTCATTGTATTGATCAAAATCAGTAAGAACATGAAAATCAGAAATTCTCGAAAACGAAGTCAAGCAGCTGTAATCTCCTTTACTAAAAACTCCATATACTTAATTTAAATCATTATCCACTAAACCTCTACATCTGTAGACAACATGCTAAACCGTCCCATCAGTTACCATGTCGAGGCCTGAATGCACTCCTCCAACGTCCACTATTCCTCAACATGATCAGGAGACACACCTGCTAACACTTCTTCACCTACATCACAAAACTCATCTATTAGCCTAATGCTAAGTAAGTAAAGCAGTATATGAATGAAATAAAATGCTGAGCTTAAACTCCTAAATATGCAGTTTCTATTTTCTCCTCTCAGTGGCATACATATTCGTTCATATCATGATCAGATCCCATGGTTCCCTTGGGAGTGGGATCAATTCTCCCAATGTCTACATCCTCATACTCAATTAAGGGGCGGATGAATTCCCTTAACAGCTGATCTGATCCCATGGTTCCCTTGGGAGTGGGATCAATTCTCCCAATGTCTACATCCTCATACTCAATTAAGGGGCGGATGAATTCCCTTAATAGTTTGTCTGTCGCATACAGTTCATACCTTACCATTCCTTACATGAAATTCATTTTCGTAACTTTTAACAAAAACATGATGCATGGACAATAGAAATATTCAAGCATACATAAACCTACTGTTTTGTGATGTAGGCCCGAAGGCACAAGCAATACTTTACTTACCTGGATTCCTTGCAAATGCTCGGTTAAGAGCTACTTCGGGGGTTTGTTCACCTATATTCATAAACAGAACGTTAAACCTCAATCTAAGCTATTCAGAAATCTAAGGAGTGGGTTGGGCATTTCTATTTATCTAACATTCCCGATTCTGCTCTAATCCTCAAGCAGAATCTCTCACTCGTAACATTAACAAAATGCATACGTTGGGATCCTTAAGCTACCTAGGTACTAAAATCAGCAATTAATCGAATCAAAACTCACCTGGGTTGGAGGAATCGGTGAGGAAATCGCCTAGAGAGCTCTGCTGGGTTGAGCTGAAAACCGAGAGTGAAATGAGTATGACGGCTATACCTCATTTACTCTTTCCTTAAATACGTTATCCATTTGCAAAATTGACAATTACCCTTATGCCCTCACTTAGTTACTCATTAACCTAATTGATTTTACCCCTAATTTCATTCTATAAAATTCATACTTAGAAGATTAATAGATTATTTTAATTCTAATAAACCGGGTGTTACAATCTACCCTCCTTAAAAGAATTTTGTCCTCAAAATTCAGTACCTGAACAATCTTGGATGCTGGTCCATCATGTCTTGCTGGCGTTCCCATGTTGTCTCCTCTATATTCTGATTATGCCATAAGACTTTTACTAGTGGAACTTCCTTGTTGCGTAATACCTTCACTGCATAATCCAAGATTCTTACTGGTCTCACCTCGTAGGTCAGTGTGGGTTGAATTTCAATGTTCTGTTGTTCCACAATCTGAGATGGATCCCTTAAGCATTTCTTAAGCATAGAAATATGGAACACATTGTGGATTCCTTCCATAGAGTCTGGCAATTGCAGTTCATATGCTGATTTCCCAATCCTCCTCAAGATTGAGAAAGGTCCAACATATCTTGGGTTAAGCTTCCCTCTCTTCCCAAATCTTACAACTCCTTTGAATGGTGATACCTTAAGAAAAACCTCACTACCAACTTCAAACTCTAACTCTCTGCGTCTTCTGTCAGCATAACTTTTCTGTCGACTTTGAGCTGTTAAGATCCTCTGACGGATGAGAGCAACCTTCTCAACAGTTTGCTGCACAACATCAGGACCAAGTAACTGTGCTTCACCAACTTCATCCCAGTACAAAGGTGATCTACATTTTCGTCCATATAATGCTTCATACGGTGCCATTCCTATTGTTGCCTGAAAACTGTTGTTATAAGAAAATTCCACCAAGGGCAAATACTTGCTCCAAGAACCTTGAAAATCCAAAACACATGCCCGGAGCATATCCTCTAATGTTTGGATGGTTCTTTCTGATTGTCCATCTGTTTGAGGGTGGAAAGCTGTACTGAAACTAAGCTGAGTCCCCATTGCCTTGTGCAAACTCTTCCAAAACTTAGATGTAAATCTAGTATCTCGGTCCGAAACTATGGTGCTTGGAACTCCATGCAATCTAACAACTTCCTGAACATACAACTCAGCAAGTTGATCCATCGAGTATGTCATCTTCATGGGCAGAAAATGGGATGATTTGGTCAAACGGTCAACTATCACCCAAATTGCATCATGTCCTTTAGTTGTCCTAGGTAGTCCCACAACAAAATCCATGGTTATTTGTTCCCATTTCCATTCAGGAACTGGTAAAGGTTGTAATGTTCCTGAGGGTCTCTGATGCTCGGCTTTAATCTGCTGACAACACAAACATGATCCAACATGTTCTGCCACACTTCTTTTCATACCTGGCCACCAGTAATGCTGTTTAAGGTCCTTATACATCTTCGTACTCCCAGGGTGAACTGAGAATCTAGAAGAATGAGCCTCAGAAAGAATCTCATTCCGAAGTTCCATAATGGCAGGAACAAACCATCTGTTTCTAAACTTAAGAATTCCATCGGAAGAACAGTTAAAGTCTAAATTGTCCGCAGAATCCATACTTGACTTGTACTTGCTGCATTCATCATCATTTGACTGAGCTTCCCTTATTTTCTCAAGAATTGTAGGTCTTAAGGTTATGGCCGAAAGTATAGCTGTTACATTGGATACTGCCTCTAGATTAAACTTTAGGAATTCAGATTCTAAGGCTAATGGTAAGTCAAGTATCAATGCTGAAACTGATGTTGTCACTCTGCTCAAAGCATCAGCTACTACATTCGCCTTACCGGGATGGTACTTAATCTCAAAGTCATAGTCTTTTACAAATTCCAACCATCTACGTTGCCTCATGTTTAGTTCCTTCTGTGTGAAAATGTACTTCAGGCTCTTATGGTCGGAAAATATTTCACAAGATTGTCCATACAAATAATGTCTCCAAATTTTAAGTGCAAATACCACAGCAGCTAATTCTAAGTCATGTGTAGGGTAATTCTTCTCATGAGTTTTCAACTGTCTAGAAGCATAGGCTATTACCTTTCCATCTTGCATCAACACACAACCAAGACCAATCTTGGATGCATCACAGTAAATACTATACTTACCACCTTCAACTGGAAGGGTTAAAATAGGAGCATTGGTCAGTTTCTGTTTCAAAGTTTGGAAACTAAGTTCACATTCATCGGTCCATGTGTACTTTACATTCTTCCTAGTCAACTTAGTGAGAGGTGTAGCAATCTTTGAAAATCCTTCAATGAACTTTCTATAGTATCCTGCTAGTCCAAGAAAACTTCTGATATCGGTGGCATTCTTCGGTTGGGGCCATTCCCTAACTGCTTGAACCTTAGCTGGATCAACAGATAATCCATTTCCAGAAATGACATGTCCTAAAAAGTGAACTTGGTCCAACCAAAATTCACATTTAGAAAACTTGGCGTATAATTGGTGCTGTTTCAGTAATCCTAACACTAAGTTTAAGTGTTCTGCATGCTCCTCCTTGGTTTTGGAATAGATTAGAATGTCATCTATAAATACAATGACAAACTTGTCCAAATACTCATGAAACACTCTGTTCATAAGATCCATGAATGCTGCTGGTGCATTTGTCAAACCAAAAGACATAACCAAAAACTCATAATGCCCATACCTTGTGCGAAAGGCAGTCTTTGGGATATCTTCAGATTTAACCTTCAACTGATAATAACCTGACCTCAGATCAATCTTAGAGAAAACTCTTGCACCATTGAGCTGGTCAAATAAATCATCAATCCTAGGCAGGGGATACTTGTTCTTAACAGTTAACTTATTCAGTTCTCTATAATCGATGCACATGCGCATTGATCCATCCTTCTTTTTGACAAAAAGGACAGGTGCACCCCACGGTGAAAAGCTCGGGCGTATGAACCCTTTCTCTAACAACTCTTCCAACTGCTCTTTTAATTCCTTGAGTTCTGCAGGTGCTAACCTATAGGGATTTTTAGACACAGGTTCAGCTCCAGGGTAGACATCTACAACAAACTCAATTTCTCTATCTGGTGGCAAACCGGGAAGGTCATCTAGAAACACTTCAGGGAAGTCTTGGACAACAAGGATATTTTGAGGAGTTGCCTTACCTACAAGTTGTGTATCTAGAACACATGCCAAGAAGCACAAGTACTCCTTGCATGGTGAAGGTCTAAAATTTAAAGAAGTCATAACAACATTTCCTTACTCCTCTCTGAAGCTTGGAAGGTATGTTTCAAACCACCAGGGGGTTGGAAACTAACTATCCCAGTCCTACAATCAATTATGGCGTGGTGTTTGAACAACCAATCCATTCCTAAGATTACATCAAATCCCATTATATCCATAACAATTAAATCAGCAGATAGATTTTTGTCCCCTACTAATACCATGCAATCATGCAACACTTGGTTGGAATGTAAATGTTCACCAGAGGGTAAAGCAACATTGAATACATGCCTAGAAGGTGTGGATTGTACTTCTAACTTATCAGCAAAAGTAGACGCAACAAAAGAATGGGTTGCTCCTGAATCTAGCAAGGTAAAAGCAGGCATAGAGTTAACCAATATAGTACCTGACACAACAGCGGGCTGGTCCTCTTCGCCCGACTCCATCATGGAAAATATTCTCGGTTTTATCTTAGCAGGGCCACTCTTCAACGTTGGGCAGTCTCTGATGACGTGGCCAGTCTTATTACAGTTGAAACATCGAAGGACTCTGGGCTTCGGGCAATCCTTAAGCGAATGTCCAAACTCCTCACAGTTATAACACTTACCAGTCCCAAACTTACACTCGCCCAGGTGGCTCTTCATACATTTCATGCACTGAGGAAACTTCTTGGCATCAGGTACCTTCTTTCCAGTACCCTGACTACCCTGGCCTTCAGCAGGCCTCTTTATCCCTCTCTGCTGGTGGGGCTGAAAGAACTTTCGCGGGGCTTCCTTTGGTCCAGCACACTTCATTTCAGCTTCTTCTGCCTCCAATGCAGTAGACACTACTTCACTGAATGACAAGCCTTTGATGCCTGAATACTTTACTCCTCTGTAAATTTCTGGCTTTAGACCTTGCAGGTATTGAAACACTTTGTCCTCATTCCTATGAACGAGGTATCCAGCAAACCTTGACAGAGACTCAAATTGTCTGTTGTACTCTGCCACAGACCCAGTCTGCTTCAAGCTCAAAAACTCAGCCTTCTTAGCGTTCTGGACAGTGGTGCTAAAGTATTTCTCGTAAAAGACTTCCTTGAATTGCGACCAGGGCATGGTTGCGATATCGGTGGTGATCTCCAGCGACTCCCACCAAAGTTGCGCATCACCGGCTAGATGAAACGTTGCCAAAATGACTTTCTCTCCTTCTCCAACATTGGCACACCTGAACATGCTCTCTATCTTTCGAAGCCATTCCTCAGCGACAATCGGGTTAGATGACTTTCCATCAAATGTGGGTGGTTGCAGCCTACGAAATCTATCCCCTGAATGCTCATTGACTTGACCTGAATTGGCACTTCCTTGTGTTTCCCGACTCAATAACACACCTAACTTGTCAGATTGCTGTCGCACAATGTCTGTCTGCTGACGCATCAACTCCGTCAGCTGTCTAATTACACTTGAATCTTCTTCACTCCTCAAGTTTGGCATCTCCCTAGGTACTCTTGGTCTCCCCGGTCGTCTAGCCATTTGTATAAGGTTCTGCACAAGGTTATCTATACTCATAAACATCTTATAACTAAAGCTAACATAAACACTTACAGTTGTTGGAGTATATTCATGCGACGATTGGCACTGATGAGTAATCTTCTGAACGGTTTAGCAACATGTCTCTGATACCATACTGTAACGCCCCGAATTATCTGAACCCGGGTCGCTACTCATTACTTGACCATGACTAAGAAATTTTAAAACTTCATTCGACAGTCAAAATTTGACATTTTCTATACATTCAAAACATTTGAAAACTTTGCAGCGGAAAATCATTTAAACAACTATGAAGTTAGACGAACTGTAGAATATACTGTTGGGGTGATTAACGGAAGTGTTGAAGACATCTGCCGACGACAAGGTCAACGAAAGAAGCAGAAATAGAAAACCGAAGACTTCATCAGTGACAAAACGACAAATCACCTATTTCGTTTTCCCGGTGACGTCAGCGGCATCAACCGAAAACGACGAAACACCCATTCCCTCTTCCGGTCAGTAAACGACAAAATACCTATTTCCTCTTCCGATGAGTAAACGACAAAATACCTATTTCCTCTTCCGATGACGTCAGCCGGAAGACAATTACTTTCCTCTTCCGATGACGTCAGCCGGAAGACATACTCACCCGACTTCCCTTACACTTCTTCTGCCGATGACGTCAGCCGGAAGACAAATGCTTTACTCTTCCGATGACGTCAGCCGGAAGACATACTCACCCGACTTCCATTACACTTCTTCTGCCGATGACGTCAGCCGGAAGACAAATGTTTTACTCTTCCGATGACGTCAGCCGGAAGACAAACATGAGACATCTACCGGTAGACTTCCCTCTTCCGATAGACATCAACACAATTCCTTTCAACAGAACGCAATAAACCTCTACACATATCCACTGATACAAAATTATTCAGTTCCCACCAATGGACTAAACAACCTGTCTATAACCCGAGAAAGGTTCGACTATCTAACAGACTTAAAACATTTTACCAAAAATCCATTCATAACACTCCAAGTCATTGTATTGATCAAAATCAGTAAGAACATGAAAATCAGAAATTCTCGAAAACGA
This sequence comes from Begonia masoniana, assembly GCA_022432975.1. Lineage (NCBI taxonomy): Eukaryota > Viridiplantae > Streptophyta > Magnoliopsida > Cucurbitales > Begoniaceae > Begonia > Begonia masoniana. Next base: position 41,297,160 of record CM039507.1, read on the forward strand.
AGTCAAGCAGCTGTAATCTCCTTTACTAAAAACTCCATATACTTAATTTAAATCATTATCCACTAAACCTCTACATCTGTAGACAACATGCTAAACCGCCCCATCAGTTACCATGTCGAGGCCTGAATGCACTCCTCCAACGTCCACTATTCCTCAACATGATCAGGAGACACACCTGCTAACACTTCTTCACCTACATCACAAAACTCATCTATTAGCCTAATGCTAAGTAAGTAAAGCAAGATATGAATGAAATAAAATGCTGAGCTTAAACTCCTAAATATGCAGTTTCTATTTTCTCCTCTCAGTGGCATACATATTCGTTCATATCATGATCAGATCCCATGGTTCCCTTGGGAGTGGGATCAATTCTCCCAATGTCTACATCCTCATACTCAATTAAGGGGCGGATGAATTCCCTTAACAGCTGATCTGATCCCATGGTTCCCTTGGGAGTGGGATCAATTCTCCCAATGTCTACATCCTCATACTCAATTAAGGGGCGGATGAATTCCCTTAATAGTTTGTCTGTCGCATACAGTTCATACCTTACCATTCCTTACATGAAATTCATTTTCGTAACTTTTAACAAAAACATGATGCATGGACAATAGAAATATTCAAGCATACATAAACCTACTGTTTTGTGATGTAGGCCCGAAGGCACAAGCAATACTTTACTTACCTGGATTCCTTGCAAATGCTCGGTTAAGAGCTACTTCGGGGGTTTGTTCACCTATATTCATAAACAGAACGTTAAACCTCAATCTAAGCTATTCAGAAATCTAAGGAGTGGGTTGGGCATTTCTATTTATCTAACATTCCCGATTCTGCTCTAATCCTCAAGCAGAATCTCTCACTCGTAACATTAACAAAATGCATACGTTGGGATCCTTAAGCTACCTAGGTACTAAAATCAGCAATTAATCGAATCAAAACTCACCTGGGTTGGAGGAATCGGTGAGGAAATCGCCTAGAGAGCTCTGCTGGGTTGAGCTGAAAACCGAGAGTGAAATGAGTATGACGGCTATACCTCATTTACTCTTTCCTTAAATACGTTATCCATTTGCAAAATTGACAATTACCCTTATGCCCTCACTTAGTTACTCATTAACCTAATTGATTTTACCCCTAATTTCATTCTATAAAATTCACACTTAGAAGATTAATAGATTATTTTAATTCTAATAAACCGGGTGTTACATTATCCATTTGTATCTGACCCTGTTGTCAAGATATTAAATGAATTAAAAAACTTTTCTCAAATAATGTAGCACCCGGTTCCTATTAAACCAAATTTAATTTATCAAATTATGATGTACTAATTTTTGAAGAATTTGGAGAAAAGTGATTAGGTTAGTTAATGAGTATACGAGGCCAAAAGGGTAATTAGATAATTAAAAGTGGATAACGTATTTAAGGAAAGAGGTTTTGGGTTTAATGCACTGTAGCCGCCATTCGTTTTATCCCTCTCTCTCTCGGCCATCAGTTCTCTAGCAGGAACCCTTAGGCGATTCCCCTGCCCGATTTTTCCTTTAATCAAGGTAAGTTTTGATTCGATTACTTGCCGCTTTACTGTCTAGGTAACTGATGGATGGCAATGTATGCGTTTTAAAAGTGCTGTGAGTGAGGGATGAGATTTGGGGTTTAGAGAGGAATCAGGAATGGTGAAGAAAAGAACTCCCAAGACTAGCCCCTTAGATTTTCGAATGTTTAGAATGAAGTTTAAGTAATGCTGTGCTTATGTTTTAGGTGAGCCAGCTCTTGGAATATCCTGCAACCAGGAACCTCTCGGAAAGCCAGGTAAGTGAAGTATTGTGTGTGCCTTCGGGCCTACATCACAAAATAGTAGGTTTATGCATGTTTGAGTGTTTTCTTTTTGTCATGCATCATGTTTTTGAAGAAATACGAAAATGAATTTATATGAAATGTTATGGCAAGGTATGAACAGATTGAAACAGATCAGCTGTTAAGGGAACTAATCCGCCCCTTAATTGAGAAAAGGATGTATGACTTTGTGAAAGTTGATCCCACTCCCAATGGAATTGAGGGATCAGATCAGCTGTTAAGGGAACTAATCCGCTCCTTAATTGAGAAGAGGATGTATGACTTTGGGAAAGTTGATCCACCTCCCAATGGAACCGAGGGATCATATCAGTGAATGAACGAAATTGCAACTGAGTTGTGAAAGTAGAAATTGCATGATTAGGATTTATGTTTCAGTATTCCATTTCATTATTGCTTTACTTGCTTAGCATTAGGCTAATAGATGAGTTTTGTGATGTAGGTGTTGAGGTAACCACTGGAGAGTTCTCTGAATTTACTGAGGAATAGGCGAAGCTGTTGAAGCACATTCATGCCATGGTTGGTGTTCTGATGAGGCGGTTTAACACTTGTCTGTAGGTGAAGTTTCAGTAGTTATTTGATGTTTTGATACCCTTGGGAATTTCTTTTCTGCCAAAGAAAACGTGATTCAAATGTAGTTGGAGTTTGTTATTTTCAAAGTTATGTCGAGGATACAGATGTTGTTCTTTGCTAATGGTTATTTATTGAATGTCAGACGTTATTTAGGGTCAGGTTGTTTTGAATGTTTTGAGTGAAATTTGTAAGTTCAACCATTGGTGAATGAAGTTCGCCGGTGGATATGAGATAAAGTCGATCGGATGAAGGAAATCATTCGGCTGATGTCACCGGTGGATGTGAGATAAAGTCGATCGGATGAAGGAAATCATCCGACTGATGTCACCAGTGGATGCGAGATTTAGTCTTTCGGGTGAAGGAAATCATCCGACTGACGTCATCGGTAGATGTAGGAAGACTTTTGTCGTCTTATGACCGGTGGTTGCGAGCAATGGGTTTTTGTCACTTAGTGACTGGGCGATGTTTTCAGTTTTGTTTTGTCTTGTGAAGGAAAAACGGACTTTGTCGTTTAGTCACCAGTAGACGTCGTTTGTTAAATCCACCAGATGACGTAGCCAAAGTTTTTGTCATTTTGTCACCAGAAGAAGCCTTCTGTTTTCTGTTTCAGCCTCTTCCGTTTACTTTGCTCAGCGGCAGATACGTTTGACTTTTGTAACTTTTCAAGTATTTCACGATTAAACCTTTACTTTCTTTGGTCCATTATTTCTTAATATTCCAACTGATTATTCAAATATTGTTTTTATAGTTTTGTTTAACTCTATTTTTGCTTAAATGATTTCCGCTGCAAGTCTTTAAATGTTTTGAAGTTTTAGAAAATGTCAAATTTTGACTTTCGAGCGAAGTTTTAAATTTAGTCCAAAGTTTCTAGTCAAGTTCGAGTTTATGAGTAACGAACCGGGTTTATATAATTCGGGGCGTTACAAATAAAAAACCAACAATTAAGTTTTCTTCAATCAGAAATCAATTCTCTCAAAATAGAAGAACAACTTAAGGATATCCAACTAGTAAACAAAATCAAAATTATTGAAGCTCTATTTCAAACTGAAGTTTGTCATACAGTTACAAATGCTTTCTGGGAAAGAAAACGACATATTGTTTCTTTACCCTATATTTCCAATTTTGATGAAAACCTCATTCCAACTAAAGCAAGACCAAGTCAAATGAAACATGACTATCTAAAATTATGCCAAGAAGAAATTCAAAGTTTACTTGACAAAAAGCTAATTCAACCTAGTAAATCTCCATGGAGTTGCACTGCTTTTTATGTCAACAAAAATAGTGAAAAAGAACGAGGTGTTCCTCGTCTTGTCATTAATTACAAACCTTTGAACAATATTCTAAAATGAATTAGATATCCTATTCCAAATAAAAAAGATTTATTAGACAGATTACAATCTGCTTTAATCTTTTCCAAATTTGATCTCAAATCAGGTTATTGGCAAATTCAAATTGCCAAAGAAGACCGTTACAAAACTGCTTTTGTAGTCCCCTTTGGTCATTACGAATGGAATGTAATGTCATTTGGATTAAAAAATGCTCCATCTGAATTCCAACATATCATGAATGATATTTTTTCAAAATATTCCAAATTCTGTATCGTCTATATAGATGATATTTTGGTATTTTCTAATTTCATCGATCAACATTTTAGACATCTTCGTATCATTAAAGATGCGATGAAAACCAATGGTTTAGTTGTCTCTGCGTCAAAAATGAAACTTTTCCAAACCGAAATTAGATTTCTTGGACATAATGTTCACCAAGGAACTATCATTCCAATCCAAAGAAGTATTGAATTTGCTTCTAAATTTCCTGATGAAATTACAAACAAAAAACAACTTCAAAGATTTTTAGGAAGTCTTAATTATTTGGGAGATTTTTATCCAAATTTAGCACAAGATACTGCTATATTATATCAAAGATTAAGAAAAAATCCAATGCCATGGACTCTTTCTCATACTAAATCAGTTCAACGAATTAAGGTAAAAGCTCAAACTTTACCTTGTTTATCCCTTTCCAACTCAGAATGGGCAAAGATTGTCGCAACTGATGCCTCAGAAACAGGTTATGGAGGTATTCTCAAACAAATAAATCCAATTAATTCTAAATCAGAATTAGTCAGATTTACTTCTGGGGTATGGAAACCTGTACAACAGAATTATTCTACTGTCAAAAAAGAAGTTTTATCCATTGTCAAATGTATTACCAAATTCCAAGATGATTTACTAAATAAACATTTTGTTTTAAGAGTAGATTGTTCTTCTGCCAAACAGATTTTAACTAAAGATGTTAAACATCTAGTTTCCAAAACGATTTTTGGCAGATGGCAAGCAGAGCTTTCTGTTTTAGATTTTACTATCGAATATATCAAAGGTAGTGATAATTCTTTACCAGATTTTCTAACTCGAGAATTCTTGCAGGATGTTCACCCCTGTTAGGGGAAGACCACGTGGCCGGCCAAGAGGTCGTGGTCAAATTTCCAAAAACTCATTTCAAAAAAAGTTTCCCACTTTAGGGGAAACATCATCTAAGGATGATTTTCAAATAAAAATAGACCCAAAGAAAACTGTCAAAGAAGTCCTACTGGAGAGTGGACCAATATTTTTCAAAAAGCCATTGGCTGAGTCTATACTCACACTTTCTAATCGAGATATTGTTCTCAATCAAAAAGATGCCTGGTTTTTCAAAGAAAGATACATGGGAAGCCAACATTATCTAATTACAGAGGGTAAGCTTCGATTTTATTATGAAGCTATTCTAATTGATGCAAATTCTATCCAAATTCAGAATAATTATGTTGAAGAAGGAAATATCAAAAGTATGATAACTCATTCAAAATGTTACATTATCTGAGTCATCCATCCACAAGAATGAGGTTTGAATGTTTTCAACCCAAGGAAAACAACTACAAAGAACAATGAGGAAACTTACAACTATTGGGACTATATTCAAGCATGGTCTCATGTGTTTCTTTATCAAAATCCCAAAAGGAATCATTCATGGTTCTTTACTCTGAATCCAGAAATTCTAAATTTAGAGGATCAATTTCCAAATTGGTTTCTACATTGGTGGCAAAGTCATTCTCCTGAATTTGCTATTCTTCTAAAAAAGCTACAAGATCAGTACCAACTATGGTTTGATTGTCATCCAGATTTTAGTGATGATAAACCTATTTTCAAAGGAAAAGCTCTTTTATGGTTCTTTACCGAATTCCAGATTAATTGGATTTTGGCAGTGGAATCTTGAGCTGGATACAGATCATTTGGGTATCCTTGAATTACAAAGAAGCTTTTTCAGCAAATGGTGGTCCCGATATGACACTGAGCAATGCTTTTCTAAAATTATTACTGCAATCAAGAATAATAAAGCAAAAGCTGCAGCCAACATTTCAAATCATTCAAAGAGAGAATCTTTGAATATGGTTCAACAAATGAGAAAAGATATCAAATTACAATTTCCTGGATTATCAAAACAGGAGCGTCATATCAAACTTTTGGAGACTATAAAAGGACAGATGTTCTATTCAAATGACTCTGAAGACGAAGAAATTTCACATTCAGATTCTGATACTTCTATGTTTTCAGGATCAAATCGCTTTCAGGTATTACCTGGCGAATCTCAAAATCCAGACGATATTATTCCAACTGAAGAGGATATTTTCAATTCTCTTATTGATTGTTCCCAATACAATTATTCTCTAAGTAAAGGCAAGAAGAAAATTCTTTAATGGCACATCATTGGGATGCAGAAGCCGCCATTATTGAAAACATGCAAATTGAAGTAGCCCATCATCAGCAAAACCAGCTTAACCCCTGGGATGCTGCTATTCTCCAACAAGCTAGAGCAGATGCTATAGCGGGAAGAGTTCCTTGGGGAAGACCTTTCCCTATTTCCAAATATCATCAAAGACACAATGTTCCCTAGAGACCCTTGGAACGTATTTTGTTGTGGAGACCTTGGCCTCTTCAACTGAGACCTTTTCAAAGACATCCAGCCTATCAAATTGCTTTGGATCAAATTAAAGCCAATGTGGCCAAAGGTATTAAAAAATACAAAAAATGGTGCAAAAAGAGAAACAAATGGGCCAAGAAAATAATAAAAGCCCAGATGAATATGCTGAACACAATGTTGATCTCGATCGACGCAGAATGTGGACCCCTGAAGACTATGCAAATTGGTCCAAATTACATAATCGCCAATGACTGGGCCGTGGGCTTGGCGTGTTCAGCCGCCTATTCCAACACCACCTTCTGAATATCAGTTAAGGAAAATGGATTCATTCCCTGAGGGATCCTATTTCAAAAATAAAGCTATCAAATGAAAGCAGTGGAATCCAAATGTCCAATATCCAAAATATCCAAAGTTATCCACCTGCCCGACATCTTCCAAAGTAGTGGACCCAAACAGTGCATCCACTAGTTCAAACAGTACATCCACTAGCTCCACTAGCTAGTGCTTTTCTTTAATAATTTTGTTTTACATCATCCATGACGTTTTTCATTTGTTTGCTTGTAAGCTCCTCCTCTATAAAGGAGCCTTATTTCATTTTGTTTCTCAAGTTTTTAGAGTTTATCTTCTCTCTCCTGTAAAAACTCTACTGTGCTTGCGCGCTCTCTCTCTCTCTCTTGTAAGTTTTAATTCCTTGTTTAACATTAAGTATTTTTTACTCTATGATGGAGTCGGGCGATGATGAGCAGCCTGCTGTTGTGTCAGGTACTATATTGGTCAACTCTATACCTGCTTTTACATTGATAGATTCTGGTGCAACACATTCATTCATAGCATCTACATTTGCTGTTAAGTTAGTTGCACAGTTTACCCCTTCTATGCATGTGTTTAGTGTTGCTTTACCCTCTGGAGGACGCATGCACTCTAACCAGGTGATGCTTGATAGTGATGTGTTAGTAGGAAGCGTGAGTCTACCTGTTGATCTCATTATTATGGATATAATGAGATTTGATGTAATCCTAGGAATGGATTGGCTATTTAAACATTATGCCACAATCGATTGTAGGACTGGAGTAGTTAGATTCCAACCCCTTGGTGGTTTAAATCATACCTTCCAAGCTTTAAAGAAGAGTGAGGAAATGTCTGTTATGACTTTGATAAATTGTAGACCCTCACCATGCAGAGAGTACCTATGCTTCTTGGCCAGTGTTCTAGATACATAATTCGTAGGAAAGGCAACAACCCAAAATGTCTTAATTGTCCAAGACTTCCCTGAAGTGTTTTTAGATGACCTTCCTGGTTTACCACCAGATAGGGAAATCGAATTCGTTGTAGATGTTTACCCCGGCGCTGAGCCTGTGTCTAAAAATCCATATAGGCTAGCACCAACAGAACTTAAGGAATTAAAGAAGCAGTTGGAGGATCTATTGGAGAAAGGATTCATACGCCCAACCTTTTCACCGTGGGGTTCACCTGTCCTTTTTGTAAAAAAGAAAGATGGGTCAATGCGAATGTGCATTGATTATAAGGAATTAAATAAGTTAACTGTCAAGAACAAGTATCCATTGCCAAGGATTTATTTGACCAGCTTAATGGTGCACGTGTTTTCTCTAAGATTGACCTTAGGTCCTGTTATTACCAATTAAAAGTCAAATATGAAGATATTCCTAAGACTGCCTTTCGCACAAGGTATGGACATTATGAGTTTTTGGTCATGTCCTTTGAGTTGACAAATGCACCAGCAGCCTTTATGGATCTCATGAATAGAGTGTTGCATGAGTATTTGGATAAGTTTGTCATAGTGTTCATAGATGACATTTTAATATATTCACGTACTAAGGATAAGCATGCTAGGCACCTGACCTTGGTGTTGGAAGTATTAAAACAGCACCAACTATACGCCAAGATTTCTAAGTGTGAATTTTGGTTGGACCAAGTTCACTTTCTAGGACATGTTATCTCTGGGGATGGTATATCTGTCGATCCAGCTAAGGTTCAAGCAGTTAAGGAATGTCCGTAACCGAAGAGTGCTACAGATATTAGGAGTTTTCTTGGACTAGCAGGATATTATAGAAAGTTCATTGAAGGATTCTCGAAGATTGCTACCCCCCTTACTAGGTTAATAAGGAAAAATGTGAAGTATATATGGACTGACGAATGTGAGCATAGTTTTCAGATCTTGAAACAGAAACTGACCGATGCTCCAATTTTAACCCTTCCAGTTGAAGATGGTAAGTTTAGCATTTACTGTGACGCTTCCAAAATTGGTCTTCATTGTGTTCTAATGCAAGAATGAAAAGTAATAGCTTATGCCTCTAGACAGTTGAAAACACATGAGAAGAATTACCCTACGCATGACTTAGAGTTAGCTGCTGTGGTTTTTGCTCTAAAGATTTGGAGACACTATTTGTATGGACAATCTTGTGAGATATTTTCAGATCATAAGAGCCTGAAGTATATCTTAACACAGAAGGAATTAAATATGAGGAAACGTCGATGGTTGGAATTTGTAAAGGATTATGATTTCGAGATTAAGTACCACCCCGGGAAATCAAATGTTGTGGCAGATGCCTTGAGTAGAGTGACAACATCAGCCTCAGCCATGATTTTAGACATGCCACTATGTAACGCCCCTAATTATCTGAACCTGATTTTTTACTCATAAACTTGAAGATACTAAGAATCTTTGGACCAAATATTTCGACTTAATTCAAAAGTCAAAATTTGACATAAACCAAAATCTAAAAAAAAAACACGTTTAAAACTTGCAGCGAAAATCATTTGGAATGTAAGAAACAATCGACCCAAAATGAAATAGAGGTTTTCTTTTTTTTTTTTAAAAAAAGAAATCGTGAAATACGTAGAAAGTCGCAGAAGTCAAAAGCATCTGCCGATGGGTAAAGTCAACGGAAGAAGCAGAAACAGCAAATGAAAGGCTCCTACCGATGACGTGGACCAGAAGAGTTGGAAGCGAAAATATCTCTCGGTGGGCTGCATCTACTGATGACGTCAGCCGGATAAATCAATTATCCAACATCAACCAATCGCTAAACGACAAGCATAATCCCCACTCATTCCGATAGTACAATACTTACTTCTTCCGATAGAATTAGGCCTACATCATCCGATAGCTTTTCTGAAGACATCTTCCGATAGCCTTATTGAAATATCGTCCGATGACTTTACTGAAGACATATTCCGATAATTTTATTGAAACACCATCCGATGACTTTACTGAAGACATCTTTCGATAACTTTATTAAAACATCATCCGATGACTTTACTGAAGACATCTTCTGATAACTTTATTGAAACATCATCCGATGACTTTACTGAAGACATCTTCCGATAGACGACATAACTATAACTCGAAAGCTACCGATAGACATCATCTATCGATATAGAACAGAGCGACATACCCACAACTCCTTGCTATACAACATGACTCTAACTACAGAAAAGAATCTACTTATATTACTGAAATCATTCAAATACCATTCTAACCAATGCATTACCCAAAACAATCCAGCAAGTGCCAACATCAAATCTCAGCAGAATACTATTATCAGAAAAGACAACTCAAAACATTTTCAAAACATTGAAACAACTACTGTCATGAGAACTCAACCTATTCAAATCAAAACATTATCAACTACACCTTCACTCCAACAAACATCAGTTAAACCGCCTCATCAAGTACCAGATCCGTGGCATGAGTATGCACCCCCAACCAATCTATCCCTCAATGAACTCAGAGGATTCACCTGCTGTCACTTCTTCACCTACATCACAAAACTCATCTATTAGCCTAATGCTAAGCAAGTAAAGCAGTAATGAAATGATATGCTGAAACATAAATTCCTAAACATGCAATTTCTACTTTCTCATCTCAGTTGCATTCACATACGTTCATAAGCTGATCTGATCCCTCGGTTCCCTTGGGAAGTGGATCAATTTTCCCAATGTTATACATCCTCTACTCGATTAAGGGGCGGATGAATTCCCTTAATGGCTGATCTGATCCCTCTGTTCCCTTGGGAGTGGGATCAATTCTCCCAATGTTATAAATCCCTTCATAAGTTAAGGGGTGGATTAGTTCCCTTAATAGTTTGTCTGTCACATTCAGTTCATACCTTATCGTTCTTACATGGAAATTCATTTTCGTAATCTTTCAAAAACATGATGCATGACATACAAAATCATTCCCAAAATACATAACCCTACTGTTTTGTGATGTAGGCTCGAAGGCACATGCATACTTTACTTACCTGGTCTTCTGGATGGTTTGGTTGCAATCTCCTCCGGGAATTAGCTCGAACCTAAATCCATAAACCGATCATTAATTAAACCTTCACTAAACTTCGTCCTATTCAACCAGAGATCTAAGGAAACTAATTGAGAACTCTGGTCATAATGCATTCCCGATACTGCACTAAACTGAAACTGACACTCATCTATAGCATCCTCGAAACCCTCGCATTGGACTCCCTCGGCTATCTAACTGCTAAAATATAAGAAATGGGGAAAAACTTACTTAAATAGAAGAAGAGTCTGGTGGAAGATTCGTCGAGAGCTCCGCTGAGCTTGAGCTGGACACCAAAAAGGAATAAATGATGAAACAGTGGCGGCTACAGTGCATAAATCTCTAAACCCCTTCCCTTAAACAGGTCATCTACTTTTAAATTGTCATATTTACATAAATGCCCTCGCTTAGTCACTCATTAACCTAACCAATAACTCTCCCAATTCTTCCATGAAATTGCACATCATTAATTGATAAGTTAAATTCGGTTTAATTGAAATCGGGTGCTACACACTAGCTTTAGAGTCTGAATTCCAAAAGTTTAATCTAGAAACAGTATCTAGTGTATCAGCATATGCTTTCGGCCATATCCTTGAGGCCTACTATTTTGGAGAAAATAAAGGAAGCTCAAAGGAACGACACTGAATGCAATAAGTATAAATCCTGCATGGACTCTACAGACAAGTCAGATTTTAACTATTCCGCTGATGGAATCCTTAGGTTTAGAAACAGATGGTTTGTTCTTGCCATTAAGGAACTTCGAGATGAGATTCTTTCTGAAGCACATTTTTCTCGATTTTCTGTTCACCCCGGAAGTATAAAGATGTACAAGGATCTTAAGCAGCATTATTGGTGGCCATGTATGAAAAGGAGTGTGGCAGAGTATGTAGGATCATGTTTGTGTTATCAGCAAATTAAAGCTGAGCATCAGAGACCCTCAGGAACATTGCAACCTCTACCAGTCCCTGAATGGAATGGGAACAAATAACGATGAATTTTGTTGTGGGATTGCCTAGAACAGTTAAGGGACATGATGCAATCTGGGTGATAGTTGATCATTTAACCAAATCTGCCCACTTTCTACTGATAACCAAGCACTATAGTTTCAGACCAAGACTCTAGATTTACATCTAAGTTTTGGAAGAGTTTGCACAAGGCTATAGGGACGCAGCTTAATTTCAGTACAGCTTTCCACCCTCAAACTGATGGACAATCCGAAAGGACTATTCAAACATTAGAGGATATGCTCCGTGCATGTGTATTAGACTTTCAAGGTTCATGGAGCAAACACTTGTTCTTAGTTGAATTTTCTTATAACAACAGTTTTCAGACAACAATAGGCATGGCACCATACAAGGCATTGTATGGACGAAAGTGCAGATCTCCAATGTATTGGGATGAAGTTGGAGAAGCATGATTGATTGGTCCTGACATTGTGCAGCAGACAGTGGAGAAAATTGCCCTCATCCGCCAGAGGATCTTAACAGCTCAAAGCCGGCAGAAGAGCTATGCCGACAAGAGGCGTAGAGAATTAGAGTTTGAATTAGGTGATGAAGTTTTTCTTAAGATATCACCATTTAAAGGAGTTATGAGATTTGGAAAGAGAGGCAAATTGAACCCCAGGTTCATTGGACCGTTCACGATTCTAAAGAGGATCGGGAGAACAGCTTACCAGTTACAACTACCAACTTCTATGGAAGGGATACATGATGTATTCCACGTTTCTATGTTGAAAAAGTGCATAAGGGATCCAAACAAAGTCATGGAATAGCAAGACTTTGAGATTCATCCTACCCTTGCCTATGAAGAGAAACCAGTAAAGATCTTAGATTATGCAGTGAAGGTATTGCGCAACAAGGAAGTTCCATTGGTGAAGGTATTGTGGAGTAACCAGAATATTGAGGAGACAACTTGGGAGTGCCAGCAACACATGATGGACCAACATCCAGAATTATTCAGGTATTGAATTTTGAGAACAAAATTCTTTTAAGGAGGGTAGATTGTAACACCCGGTTTCTATTAACCGATTTACCTTTTTCATTTTTTTGAGAATGCTTTAAAATTTAAATTTATGTGATTTAGTGATTAGGTTAATAAGTGAATGAGTAAGGAAAAAGTGGTAAATTGCAATTTATTGTGGATAACGTATTTAAGGGAGGATTTAATGAGGTTTAGCCGCCACTGTCCCCTCATTTTTCCTTTCTCGATATTCAGCTCAAGCTCATCAGAGCTCCAGGCGATTTTCCCTCCTACTTCTCCAGTGATCTCTCTAACTTAGGTGAGTTCCTTCATTTTCTTTATGACTCGACTGTTAGATAGCAGAGGGAGTGCAATGTATGTGTTTTTGGGAGTGTTGTGAATGTGTGTAGTTTCGGGTTTAGTGCAGAATCGGGAATGCACGAAGATTTGGGCTTCCAAATTAATTTCCTTAGACTCCTGGGTAGTTTAGAATGAAGTTTAACTAATACACTGTCTACGGTTTTAGGTTTGAGCAGAACCCGAAGTGGTTAGCAACCAAACATTTCCCCAGGAATCCAGGTAAGTAAAGTATGCATGTGCCTTCGGGCCTACATCACAAAACATTAGGATTATGCATTGTGTGAATGAGTTTGTATGACATGCATCATGTTTTTATGAAAGATTACGAAAATGAATTTTCATGTAAAGAATGGTAAGGCATGAACCGAATGTGACAGATCAGCTATTAAGGGAATTCATTCGCCCCTTAATCGAGTAGAGGATGTATAACATTGGGAGAATTGATCCCACTCCCAAGGGAAGTGAGGGATCAGAATAGCTATTAAGGGAATTCATCTGCCCCTTAATCGAGTAGAGGATGTATAACATTGGGAGAACTGATCCCACTGCCAAGGGAACCGAGGGATCAGATCAGTATACGAGCGAATGTACAACTGAGATGAGAAAGTAGAAAGTGCATGTTTAGGTTTTATGTTTCAGCATATCATTTCATTATTGCTTTGCTTGCTTAGCATTAGGCTAATAGATGAGTTTTGTGATGTAGGTGTTGAGGTTACTGCAGGTGATTTCCCTGAGTTCACAAACACATAGATGATGTTGGAGGAGCGCATTCAGGCCACGACTTGGTAAACTAATGAGGCAGTTTAACTAGTGTTTTGTACATGTGCATTGTAGTGAAAAACTGGATAGCTGAGTTGAGTTTAAGTTTCACTGACAGAATCAACTTTTAATGTCCTGATCTTAGGTTTGAAAACTCTCTGGTTCAGTCAACAATGTTTTCACTTAAGTATGTTGAGTCTTATGACAGCAATAGTTTTCAATGTTTTGAAACACATTTTGAAATCTTTTGAAAATAGTACCTTGCTGATTTAGCATTGGTTTTTACTGGATTTGGGTAATGTAGGGATTGGAGCTGTTTTCGAAAGGTTTCATTGAAGCGAATAAGTCCCTTCGTAGTAGAGTTGTTTTTGTATAGAGTATGAATTGTGAAAAAATTGCTCTGTTTTCTACTGGCAGTGGTAATCTATCGGTAGAAGACATCGTTTTCTATCGGTAGAAGATGGTTGTTTTCTACCGGTAGGAGTAGCGTGTTAAATCTATCCGATGGTGTAGTTTATTTCATCGGTAGAAAGTTTAGACTTTTGTCGTTTCGTGATCGGTGGATGTCGAGTGCTGTAGTTATCGGAGGATATAGGAAATGATTTTGTCGTTTAGTGATCGGTGGACATTGTGTATTATGTCTACTAGAAGATGCGGGAAGACTTTTGTCGTTTAGTGACTGGTCAATGTATTCTGTTTGTTTTGTTTTGTGAGTAAAGTTTTTTGTCGTCTTATGGTCGGCAGAGGCTGGATGAATGAATCATCCGGCTGACATCACCGGTAGATGTAGTAGTAAAACTGTAACACCGGGATTTTTTTTATGGAACATGAGAGAGAAAAACGGTATATTAATGTGTTAATAGGATTATTGATATTAGTATTATTATTATTAAAAAAATAAATAATAACATAAAAACAAAACGACAGAATGGCCGAAGCCATTCTGTCGTTGGGCAGCGAAGGCAGGGGAGGAGGAGACGCGAGAGGGCGAGCGGCGATCGGCGGAGCAAACCGCCGGAGATTTCGACATCTTCCCGGTTAGACGACGGCGACGTGCGGTTTCCTGTTGTCTCCGCGCACGAACCGACAGGTTAGACCGATTTATGCCCTGTTTCGATTCAGTTTGAGGCCGGGAGTGACGAGCTCTATTGAGCTCCGATCACTGGCCAGTTTAGGTTGTTTCCGGCGTGGGTTTGCCGACCCTTGGACCGGCTTTCATCGCCTGGTCGTGATGAGCCCGATTTGGGAGTAAAACAGTGAAGCCCTCTTTAGGGCATTTCGGGTTTTTGCTTGTAGTTCGGGATTTTTGGTTAGATTTTGTTAATTGAGTGTATATGTGGTTGATTGGTGAGCAATTAAGTGAGAATTGATGAAAAACCAAAAAGGAGAAAATTCTCGGTTTAGGGCAGATTCGGGTTTTCTGGTTTTTGACCTAGCTAGAGTCGTTTGTTTTTAAATTCCTTTTCGGCAGGTTAAAATAGGTTATTAGAGGGGTACGTGGCCGCTGGAATCGTTCGATTCCGATAACCGACGCAAAAGTTACGCGCGTTCGAAGTTTCGGGTCAGTTTTACCGAACACAAATTAGTGGCCCATTTAGTTAAGTTTTAGTTGGATTATGCTAGAAATAGTAGATTGAGAGTAAATTGGTGAGTGTGGGCTTAATTTTAATAAAGTTTGAATATTGTCGTAGGTCGAGCCGTAGGTAGACAGGTAACCGAGAATCCTCATCGGGCTAGGACGCCAGGTAACTAGAGGACGTTTGTGTTTTGCCTTCGGGCCTACACCACAGAACGGTAGGATTTATTTTGTTGTTTGTTGTTTGGTTGTCTCCTTTGTTGGTTAAGCATTGTTGGTTGTTGTTGTTGTTGTTGTTGTTTGTTGTTTGGTTGTCTTGTTGTTTGCTAATTCTTTGTTGGTTAAGCATTGTTGGTTGCTTGCTTTGCTTGTTGGGAATTGTTGATGGTTAATGCTTTGCTTGTTTTGGTCTGGTTAAGTATTTGTGGGCCATGCATGGTTGAATGTGTGAGTAGGAAATGCATGGGTGTCTCGTAAGAGATGTACGCTGGGTGTCTCGTAAGAGATGTATGCTTTGTGTCTCGTAAGAGATGTACGCTGGGTGTCTCGTAAGAGATGTACGCTTTGTGGTCTCGTAAGAGATGTACGCTGGGTGTCTCGGTAAGAGATGTACGCTTTGTGTCTCGTAAGGATGTACGCTTTGTGTCTCGTGAGAGATGTTACGCTTTGGGGTTCTGGTGTGAACTGTACACGGGTGTCTCGAGTAGAATGGAATGCTACGAGAGACGTACGTCGTTGTGGTATTGGTTCGTTGTGGTATTGCATATTTGAAGTACACATCATGGTATAACACGTTAGGTACAATAGTGGCGTTGTTTTGCATTGTGTTTGGCATTGTGAGCATGAACGTAATCAGATAAAGTGAATTAAGATGGGCTGAGGTGCTGCTGTGTAGCACCCCGAGGGGAACTCTATGAGAGATGACCGGCTAAACACGAAATCCTGAATAGTGTGCCTTGTCGGGCTGAGGTGCTGGTGTGTAGCACCCCGAGGGGATCTCTATGAAGGATGACTGGCTAACAGCAAATAAGCACAACTGAGTGTTAGAAACTGCATGTGTTAGGTTGATTGCATTGTGTGTTGTTTATATTGAGTTGTGTGAGAATGAATGCTTATTGTGGTTTATATTGATTATTGTGGGAATGAATTGCTTGGTTATTGTGTTTGGTGTTTGTTTGTTGTTGTTGTTGGTGTTGTTTGTTCGTTGTTGTTTGGTGATTGTTTGGTTGTTGTGGTTATTTTATGTTGTGCATTGAGTGAGCATGAGTTGTGAGCACGGGTTTGATGATGAGTGAGCATGAGTTGTGAGCACAGGTTTGATGAGTGAGCATTAAAGGTAATGAGGCAATTAGGAATGCAAAGTGATCCTGAATAGAGTTGCCTCGCCAGGGAATAGTGCTCGTGGAGCACCTCGAGAGGGTCTTTATGAAAGATGCACGGGTAAAAGATTAATAAATGGAGAATGTAATTGAAACTAGCACTGAGTGTAGAAGTTGCATTTTGTGTCGTGCTGTGTTAAAGAGTAAGGCATCCTTTCGGGTGCGGGCAACTAGTATTGTCTGGTCGTGTTGTCGTGTTGTGTTGAGTCGGGTTGTTGAGTTGCATTGTGGTGTTGTGGTGTTGTGTTGCGTTGTCGTGCTGTATTAAAGAATAAGGCATCATTGATGCGGGCAAATCTGTGTTTTGTTTCGTGTCGTTGGGTTGTTTGGTTGTTTTGTTCAGCGTTGTGTGTAGCTTGCATTTTATCTAGTCGTATTTGTTAATCCCTACTTGCTAAGCGTAAGCTTACGTGTGCGTGTGTGTTCTGTTGTGTAGGTAACGACGCGGGTACAGGTGAGCTATGTGAGTCAGCCAAGACTTGGGAGCAGTCGGAGATGCACGGGGCGTGCCGGTGCGGGCAGTTGTCGGGGAGACTCCACCATGGTCTTCGGGAGATGTGGGACTTTATATTTTGATAGCGTAGTGTAGATGTCTGTTGTTGTATATAGTTAAGTTAAGGGTGATGTGTCGCCCTATATTGTGGACTTTCTTCACTTAGGAATATTCTGGATTGTTTGGGATTGGATTGTATGCAGGTATCTAGCATTTTGGAGGCGCCATTTTTAGGCGTTACTTTGCCGAAATTTTCGGGAAGGACGCCGTGGTGCTTAAATGTTAGGATTAAGGGAAATTAACGAGTCTAGGCTTATTTTAAATTATGTTTTAATGTGGGATTGATCAGCAAAGTAGCGCACCGAACTAGGGTGAGTTCGAGGGCGTTACAAAAACTTGTCGTTTTGCGATCGGCTGAAGCTAGAAGAATGATCCTCCGGCTGACGTCATCGGTAGAGATCCTTTAGTTTTATTTCTGCCCTCTTGTTGACTTTGTTCAGCGGCAGACGAGTTTGACTTTAGCAACTTTCAAAGTATTTCGCGATTTAAATCTTATTTCTTTTGGCCGAATATTCCCTAACATCTCAATTGATTATTCAAACATTGTTCTATAGTTTTGTTTAACTCTATTTTTGTTCAAATGATTTCCGCTGCAAGTATTTAAACGTTTTGAAGTTTTAGAAAATGTCAAATTTAGACTTTTGAGCGAAATTTTAAATTTGGTCCAAAGTTTCTTAGTCAAGTTCGAGTTTATGAGTAACATACTGGGTTCAGAAAACTCGGGGCGTTACAATTTGTTTAATTGAAATTTTTGAAAAACTTCAATTATTTGTTCATTCTTTGTAGAATTATTTGAAATATTAGACATATCCATTTTTTCCAAAATGTTAATTCATTCATGATCAAGAACATAACTTTTTTAAGACTAATCTTTAAAATATAATTTGAAATAAGATAATAGACCTTATTGATAACAGATTTCCATCTTATTGATTTCTTTGATTATACCTTATTGATTTGAAGATAATACCTTATTGTTCCTTTAACACTTTCAATGGAAGTCTGCGAATTACCCATATCAACATAATCTATCTTAAAAAGATTAATTTCCTAATACTTTAGAACCATTCTTCAATAACATGTAAATGGGTGTAAACGCCTAACAGCCTTCCACGGCAACAACGACAACAACCCCGACATGATTCAAGAAGATTCATTCTAAAGTATTAACAAATCTAATGTTAATATTGTACACAGAATTTCACAGAAAGTATCAAATAAACTTATTGGTACAATCAACTCATCTTATTGGTAAAACCAAATCATCGTATTGATAGAAATTAATTATCTTATTGGCTATTACACATATCAAATTATAATAAAAAGATTCTTCTCAAAATCTTTATGCCTTAATCACTCCATGAATTAACAATTTTTTAGCCTACCATCCAGGCTCTGATACCAATGAGGGGAGAGGATCGACGATATGAACAAAATACTACAAAATACAAAATACTTAATATTAAACAAGGAATTAAAACTAAGCACAATAGAGTTTTTATAGGAAAGAGAAGACAAACTCTAAAAACTTGAGAAACAAAATGAAATAAGGCTCCTTTATAGAGGAGGAGCTTACAAGCAAACAAATGAAAAACGTCATGGATGACGTAAAACAAAATTATTAAAGAAAAGCACTAGCTAGTGGAGCTAGTGGATGTACTGTTTGAACTAGTGGATGCACTGTTTGGGTCCACTACTTTGGAAGATGTCGGGCAGGTGGATAACTCAGGATATTTTGGATATTGGACATTTGGATTCCACTGCTTCCATTTGATAGCTTCATTTTTGAAATAGGATCCCTCAGGGAATGAATCCATTTTCTTTAACTGATATTCAGAAGGTGGTGTTGGAATAAGCGGCTGAACACGCCAAGCCCACGGCCTAGTCATTGGCGATTATGTAATTTGGACCAATTTGCATAGTTTTCAGGGGTCCACATTCTGCGTCGATCGAGATCAACTTTGTATTCAGCATATTCATCTGGGCTTTTATTATTTTTCTTGGCTCATTTGTTTCTCTTTTTGCACCATTTTTTGTATTTTTTAATACCTTTGGCCATATATATATATATATTGTTTGAGCGATGATGCATGAAAATTTAATTAGTAAGAAATCACTTTAATTGTCACATATGCTTAAACAAACCACTACTACTCAAATAGAAAACAGATAAACTGGATTATGTATCTCGAACATAACGAGTCTAGAATAATAATCTAAATTTTCTTTTGTCTAATGAACTTTGACTCGTTAACAAAATAAATCCAGAAATTAAGAAATTCGTTACACACATAGGAAGGTCTAAATTTTTTGACTTCTTACCTAACCCTTTATTCCAGCTCGCCCGCTCGGCTCGCTACTGTAGCGAGCCGAGCCTGGCCCAGTCCCATGAGGCAGGCCGGGCTGAGCCGAGCCTAGAGGCTGTGACATGCCTAGGGGCCCAATCACATGAAAATCTGATAAAAGCCTAAACTTTATTTATTCTCTTTACTCGTTTAAGTGTTATCTTTTGCAGGTATGAATCTATAGGAGGAATGCACATGGAAAGCTTACTTGATAGACATAAATCACCCTCCCCCTCTCGGCATGGAGAGCTTCTTGGAGAGCTCGAGATTTATTGAAGGAAACATTAAAGCACCAACTAGAGTATCAGAAGCCGGAATTTGTCTTCCGGGGAAAAAATCGTTGTAATTTTCTTATGCTTGTTTTATTTGTTATCTTCTTTTTGGAAAACTTTTTGCCAAATTTGAATATTGAAGTGAGAGAGATTCCATTGTTCATCCACGGTTTTCTAACCGTGTAGAGGAAAAAGCCCTCTATTGCTAAACAAGCTAGAAGGTGCTTAGTTTAGTTCTTATCTCTTTTTCTTCCTCTCTCTTAGGAGAGTCCATAGGTTGAAGAAGGTGAAACCTTCCCCAAGGTGGTGGTGTTTTCCCATGAAAAAAACCTCAACCCAAAAGCATAACATATGATAGTTTTTTGGGGCCTCCAAGGGGTTATTCCACCCATGGTTTTTGCATCCATTTCCTCCACCATTTTCATCCTTTCATCCACGGTTTTATTCATCACCATCTCACATTCATTTCATCTTCATATTGCATCCCATTTCAAACTCATCTCCATCTCCATTTTTCTTCATTTCTCGGCCAACACATCTCACCCGAGCACTTGTTGTTTTTGTGGATTTTTGAGCTAGCTATTTTAAGGGCTTGGCTCATCAAGTGGTATTAGAGCTTGTGGGCTTCCCTTGAGCATTTTTCAACAAAAAAAGCTGTTCTTATTTTTGGAAAAACAAGGCTACAAACTTTGTGCAAAAATCGGGTGACAAAATTGTTTTTTATTCTCCTATAAAATCTGCTTTGTAGCTGTTGTGTTCCCCAATTTTCAAACGATTTTCAGCATCTTTTTGTTGCTTTCTTTAGTTCATTAAGCTCATAATATTAATATCTACTAACCTATTAAAGCTTTTTTGCAAATCCCATGAGAATCGACGAAAGAAATCGGGAATACACATCTTTTAGTCATGGGTTTTGTGTTCTTCTTTTCCGACTTTTATTTTTGTTTTAAATATGTTTTATTTGCTTATTTTGATTTTGTTTTTTATGTTTCCAGAAAGTTTTTAACCTTATATTAACTCCTAAACATTAATATAACAAGCATATTTAAGAGTTAAATCGATATTTTGTAACACCTGGTTCTGTCAAACTGCTTCTTTAATTTTTTTTAATTAATGGCACACTTTATATGGTAATAATAAAAGTAGGGTTAATGGATGACTAGGCGAGGGCATAAGGGTAATTAAAAATTTAAAAGTGGATAACGTATTTAAGGAAAGAGGTTTTGGGTTTAATGCATTGTAGCCGCCACTGTTTCCCAAATTATTTTCGACTCTCAGCTCCTAAGCTCAGCAGAGTGCGCTAGGAGATTCTTCTCTGATTTTCCCTTCGACTTAGGTGAGCTTTACTAAGGTATCTTACTGCATTATGATTATAGACGATAGAGGAGTATCGTAGATGCATGTTCCTGGGAAATGCATGGCGTAGGAGTTGAGTTGGGTCTCGTATGAATCGAGAATGCACATAGGACAGAGTCCTAAACTAGCTCCTAGGATTTTTGAATGGTATAGGATGAGGTTAGTGAAGATCTAATTGGTATTCTGTTTATGACTCTAGGTGAGCAAGGCTTCCAAAGTAGTTGAAACCGAGCTTTTCCAGGGAGCCAGGTAAGTAAAGTATGCTAGTGCCTTCAGGCCTACATCACAAAACAGTAGGATTGTATTTGTATGTCATGCATCATATTTTAAAAATATACGAAAATGAATTTACATGAAATGACATGGTAAGGAATGAACAGACTGTAATAGTTGTTAAGGGAACTAATCCGCCCCTTAATCAAGAGAGAGGATGTATGACTTTGGGGGAAGTGATCCAAACCCCAATTTCACAGGGGGATCTGAACAATTGTTAAGGGAACTAATCCGCCCCTTAATCAAGAGAGAGGATGTATGACTTTGGAAGAAGTGATCTAACTCCCAATTTCACAGAGGGATCAGATTAGAAACGAATGCATATGCAACTGAGATGAGAAAGTAGAAATTTGCATGTTTAGGAATTTATGTTCAGCATTTCATTTCATTACTGCTTTACTTACTTAGCATTAGGCTAATAGATGAGTTTTGTGATGTAGGTGCTGAGCTTTCAACAGGTGAATTCCCTGAGTTTACTGAGGAATAGATGAAGTTGGAGAAGCACTTCTATGCTACGGTTAGGTGCTCTGATGAGGTGGTTTAATTTTGTCTGAATGAGAGTTTTCAGTGGTTAGGTATTTTGATGAAGTGTTCTGAGAATTTTAATGATAGTAGAAGTTTGATACTTCTTTTAACGCTTCTGTGATCTTCTTTTCTGGATTGGAAATATGATTTGATTTCGATTGTAGCTTGCTATTCTAAATTTTTAAGAATTGTGGATTTGTGTTGATTAGAATGATTTCAGCAAAATGTACAAATTCGTGTAGTAGTCGGATTTACTCCTTGTTAGAGTCTCTTTTTGGTCTATCGGTAGAAGTTGGATGTTTTGTCCACCGACAGATGTTGAAGGATTGAATCATCCGACTGACGTCATCGGAAGATGTCTTCAGTAGAATCCATCGGTAGGTGTCTTCGGTATGAGTCTCTAGTAGCCTTGTCGTTTTGTGAACAGTGTGTGTGTGTGTGTGAATAAAAGATTTTTGTCGTTTAGTGATTGAAAGATGCGAGAAGAAGCCTTTTGTCGTTTAGTGATCGGAAGATGCGAGAAGAAGTCTTTTGTCGTTTAGTGATTGGAAGATGTGAGAAGAAGTCTTTTGTCGTTTAGCGATCGGAAGACGCAGAACGTTCTATCGGTAGATGTAGGCTGAGAATATTTATCATTTGTGGTCGGTAGGGGTTGGATGAATGAATCATCCGGCTGACGTCATCGGTAGATGTGTATAATAAATTTGTCGTTTTGTGATCGGTAGAAGCCGTCAGTTTATGTCTTTGCCCTTTTTTGTTGACTTTATTTAGCGGCAGATGCGTTTGACTCTTACGATTTTCAAGTCTTCACGCTTAAGTCTTGATCTCTTCTGGCCGAATTATTTCTTAATATTTTAACCGATTATTCAAACATTGTTTTATAGCTTTGCTTAATTCTGTTCCGCTCAAAAGAATTTCCGCTGCAAGTTTTTAAAAGTTTTGAGATTTTAGAGAATGTCAAATTTTGACTTTCAAACGAAGTTTTAAATTTGGTCCAAAGTTTCTTAGTTATGTTCGGATTATGAGTAACGAACTGGGTTCAGTGAACTCGGGGCATTACAGTATGATATCAGAGACATTCAATTAAACCGTTCAAAAGATTACTCATCAGTGCCGATCGTCGCATGGGAGCACTCCAACAACTGTAAGTGTTTATGTTAGCCTTAGTTATTAGATGTTTATGAGAGTAGTTAACCCTGTGTAGGAAATCTAGTAAGATGTCTAGACGACCGGGAAGACCAAGAGTTCCAAGAGAGATGCCCAACTTGAGAGCTGAGGAAGATTCTAGCGTGATTAGGTAGCTGACAGATCTGGTGCGTCAGCAAACAGACTTAGTGCGTCAGCAGTCCGATCAGTTAGGTGTGCTGTTGAACCGAGAGGTACAAGGAAGTGCCAATTCGAGTTCTAGCAATGAACATTCTGGAGATAGATTTAGGAGGCTACGACCACCCACGTTTGATGGACAGTCATCTGATCCGGTTATTGCTGAGGGGTGGCTTAGAAAGATTGAGAGTATTTTTAGGTATGCCAACATTAGAGAAGGAGACAAGGTCACGTTGGCAACGTTTCATTTGGTTGGTGATGCTCAACTCTGGTGGGAAACAATAGAGACCACCATTGATGTTTTGGTGATGACTTGGTCACAATTCAAGGACATTTTCTATGAGAAGTATTTTAGCAGCACTGTCCAAACTGCAAAGAAGTTGGAATTTCTGAACTTGAAGCAAACAGGGTTTGTTGCCCAGTACAGTAGGCAATTCGAGTCCCTGTCCAGGTTTGCTAGACATTTTGCTCACAGAGACGAGGATAAGGTGTTCAAATTTGTACATGGGCTGAAGCCGGAAATTTATCAAGGAGTTAAATTTTGTGGTATTAAAAGCTTGACATTCAGTGAAGTTGTGTCTATTGCTCTGGAAGTGGAAGAAGCTGAAAGGAAGTGTGTTGGACCAAAAGAGATCCCACAAAAGTTTGTCCAGCCACACCAACAAAGAGGAATGAAGAGGCTTAATGAGGGCCAGAGTAGCCAAGGAACAGGAGGGAAAATACGGAATGCCAGGAAATTTCCCCAGTGTCCTAAGTGTTTGAAGAACCACCCGGGCGAGTGCAGATTGGGCTTTCGGAAGTGTTTCAACTGTGAGGAGGTTGGACACACGATCAAAGGATGCCCGAAGCCTAGAATCACCAGATGCTACAATTGTAACAAAGTCGGCCATATTAGCAGAGACTGCCCAGCTTCTAAGAGTGGCCCTGCCATGATTAAACCAAGGATATTCTCCATGATGGAGTCGGGTGAGGAACAGCCCGTTGTTGTATCAGGTACTATATTGATCAACTCTATACCTGCTTTTACTTTAATAGATTCTGGTGCAACACATTCATTTATAGCATCTGCATTTGCTGTTAAGCTAGATGTACAGCCGAGTGATACTTAATAGTGTGGTGATAGTGGGAAACAAGAATTTACCTGTTGATCTCATTATTATGGATATAATGGGATTTGATGTAATCCTAGGAATGGAATGGTTGTTTAAGCACCACGCCACAATTGATTGTAGGAATGAAATAGTTAGCTTCCAACCCCCTAGTAGTTTGAAACATACCTTTCAAGCTTCGAAGAAGAATAAGGAAATGTCTGTGATGACTTCTATTAACACTACACCTTCCCCATGTGGAGAGTATTCGTGCTTCTTAGCTAGCGTTTTAGACACACAACTTGTAGGGGAGGCAAATCCACAAAATGTCTTAGTTGTCCAAGACTTTCCTGAAGTATTCTTAGATGACTTTCCTGGTTTGCCACCAAATTGGAAAATTGAATTTGTTGTAGATGTTTACCCGGTGCCGAGCTCGTGTCTAAAAATCCATATAGGCTTGCACCAACAAAACTAAAAGAATTAAAGAAGCAGTTGGAGGATCTGTTGGAGAAAGGGTTCATACGTCCTAGCTTTTTACCGTGGGGGTGCACCTGTCCTTTTTGTAAAAAAGAAGGATGGATCGATGCGGATGTGCATTGATTATCGGGAACTAAATAAGCTAACTGTCAAGAACAAGTATCCATTGCCAAGGATTGACGATTTATTCGACCAACTTAATGGTGCAAGAGTCTTCTCTAAAATTGATCTAAGGTCAGGTTACTATCAATTGAAAGTTAAATCTGAAGATATCATAAAGACTGCCTTTCGCACAAGGTACAGACATTATGAGTTTTTGGTTATGTCCTTTGGATTGACAAATGCACTAGCAGCCTTCATGGATCTTATGAATAGGGTGTTCATGAGTATTTGGACAAGTTTGTCATTGTGTTTATAGATGACATTTTAATCTATTCACGTACTAAGGACGAGCATGCAAGGCATTTGAGTTTGGTGTTAGGAGTTCTTAGACAACACCAACTTTATGCTAAGTTTTCCAAGTTTGAGTTTTGGTTGGACAGAGTTCACTTTCTTAGTCATGTGATCTCTAGAGATGGGATATCTGTCGATCCAGCCAAGGTTCAAGCAGTTAATGAGTGGTCCCAACCGAAGAATGCTACAGATATTCGGAGTTTCCTTGGGTTAGCAGGATACTACATGAAATTTATTGAAGGATTCTCGAATATTGCTACACCCCTCACTCGGTTAACTAGGAAAAATATTAAGTATGCATGGACTGAGAAATGTGAATCCAGTTTCCAGACTTTGAAACAGAAACTAACCAATGCCCCAATATTAACCCTTCCTGTTGAAAATGGTAAACTCGGCATTTATTGTGATGCTTCCAAAATTGGTCTTGGATGTGTGTTGATGCAAGATGGTAAGGTAATAGCCTATGCTTCTAGACAATTGAAAACACATGAGAAGAATTACCCTACACATGACCTAGAATTAGCTGCAGTGGTATTTGCACTTAAAAATTGGAGGCATTACTTGTATGGACAAACTTGTGAAATATTCTCGGACCATAAAAGTCTGAAATATATCTTCACACAGAAGGAATTAAACATGAGGCAACGTCGATGGTTGGAATTCGTAAAGGATTATGATTTTGAGATTAAGTACCATCCCGGCAAAACAAATGTTGTGGCAGATGCTTTGAGTAGAGTAACGACATCAACCCCAACTATGATTTTCGATATGCCATTAGCCTTAGAGCCTGAATTCCAAAGGTTTAATCTAGAGGTAGTATCCAGTAGATCAGCTATACTTTCAGCCATAACCTTAAAGCCTACTATTCTGGAGAAAATAAAGGAAGCTCAGACGAATAACGACGAGTGTAACAAGTACAAGTTAAGCATGGATTCTACAGACAAATCAGATTTTAACTATTATGCTGATGGAACCCTTAAGTTTAGAAATAGATGGTTTGTTCCTGCCATTAAAGAACTTCGAGATGAGATTCTTTCCGAAGCACATTCTTCCAAATTCTCTGTTCACCCTGGGAGTACAAAGATGTACAAGGATCTTAAACAGCATTATTGGTGGCCAAGTATGAAAATGAGTGTGGCAGAGTATGTAGGATCATGTTTTTGTTGTCAGCAGATTAAAGCTGAGCATCAGAGACCCTCAGGAACATTGCAACCCTTACCAGTCCCTGAATGGAAATGGGAGCAAATAGCGATGGTTTTTGTGGTAGGATTGCCTAGGACAACGAGAGGACATGATGCAATTTGGGTGATTGTGGATCGTCTAACCAAATCTGCTCATTTGCTGCACATAAAGATGACATACTCGATGGATCAGCTTGCTGAATTGTATGTGCAAGAGATTGTTAGGTTACATGGAGTTCCAGGTACCATAGTTTCAGACCGAGATTCTCGATTCACATCTAAGTTTTAGAAGAGTTTGCACAATGCTATGGGAATACAGCTTAGTTTTAGCACAGCTTTTCACCCTCAAACAGACGGACAATCCGAGAGAACTATTCAGACCTTAGAAGATATGCTCCGTGCATGCATACTAGATTTTCAAGGATCTTGGAGTAAATATTTATCACTAGTGGAATTTTCCTATAATAACAGTTTTCAGGCAACAATAGGGATGACACCTTATGAGGCATTGTATGGACGTAAATGCAGATCTCCTTTGTACTGGGATGAAGTTGGTGAAGCACAGTTGCTTGGTCTTGATATTGTGCAACAAACTGTTGAGAAGGT
Source organism: Begonia masoniana (assembly GCA_022432975.1). NCBI lineage: Eukaryota > Viridiplantae > Streptophyta > Magnoliopsida > Cucurbitales > Begoniaceae > Begonia > Begonia masoniana. Next base: position 41,324,317 of record CM039507.1, read on the forward strand.
TGCCCTCATCCGCTAGAGGATCTTAACAGCTCAAAGCCGACAGAAAAGCTATGCCGACAGAAGACGTAGAGAATTAGAGTTTGAAGTAGGTGATGAAGTTTTTCTTAAGATATCACCATTCAAAGGAGTTGTGAGATTTGGTAAGATAGGCAAGTTGAACCCCAGATTTATTGGACCTTTTTCAATCTTAAAAAGGATCGGGAAGACAGCTTACGAATTACAACTACCTACCTTTATGGAAGGAATCCATAATGTGTTCCATGTATCTATGTTGAAGAAGTGTGTACGAGATCCATCACAGATTGTGGAATAGCAGAGTATTGAAGTTCATCCTACCCTTGCATATGAGGAGAAACCAGTAAGGATCGTAGACTATGCTGTGAAAGTGTTGCGCAACAAAGAAGTTCCACTGGTGAAAGTCTTATGGCATAATCAGAACATAGAGGTGACAACTTGGGAGCGCCAGCAAGACATGATGAACCAACATCCAGAATTATTCAGGTACTGAATTTTGAGGACAAAATTCTTTTAAGGAGGGTAAATTGTAACACCCGGTTCAGTCAAACCGCTTCTCTAATTTTTTTTAATTAATGGCACACTTAATATGGTAATAATAAAAGTAGGGTTAATGGATGACTAGGCGAGGGCATAAGAGTAATTGAAAATTTAAAAGTGAATAACGTATTTAAGGAAAGAGGTTTTGGGTTTAATGCATTGTATCCGCCACTGTTTCCCAAATCATTTTTGACTCTCAGCTCCTCAGCTCAGCAGAGTGCGCTAGGAGATTCTTCTCCTATTTTCCCTTCGAATTAGGTGAGTTTTACTAAGGTATCTTACTGCATTATGATTATAGACGATAGAGGAGTATCGTAGATGCATGTTCCTGGGAAATGAGGGCGTAGGAGTTGAGTCGGGTCTCGTATGAATCGGGAATGCACATAAGACAGAGTCCCAAACTAGCTCCTAGGATTTCTGAATGGTATAGGATGAGGTTAGTGAAGATCTAATTGGTATTCTGTTTATGACTCTAGGTGTAACACCTGGTTCTTTAGAACCAAGTCTAATTTCTTCCTAAATTAATGACACTTTATAAGGTGATATTAAATGTAAGGTTAATGGATGATTAGGCAGGGGCATAAGGGTAATTGGAAATTTTAAGTGGATAACGTATTTAAGGAATAGGTTTTTGGATTTAATGCATTGTAGCCGCCACTGTTTTCCAATTCTTTTCGACTCTCAGCTCCTCAGCTCAGCAGAGTGCTCTAGGAGGCCCTCCTTTCGATTTCTCCAGCGATTCCTCCAACTTAGGCGAGTCCCCTCATTTTTCCTTATGACTTGACGGTTAGATAGCAGAGGGAGTACAATGTATGTGTTTTAGGAGTGTTGTGAATGAGTGTAGTTTCGGACTTAGTGCAGAATCGGGAATGCACGAAGATCTGAGCTTCCAAAACTAATTTCCTTAGACTCCTAGATAGTTTAGAATGAAGTTCAACTAATACATTGTCTACTGTTTTAGGTTTGAGCAAGACCCGAAGTGGTTAGCAACCAAACGATTCCCAGAGATCCAGGTAAGTAAAGTACGCATGTGCCTTCGGGCTTACATCACAAAACAGTAGGGTTATGTATTGTGTGAATGATTTTGTATGTCATGCATCATGTTTTTGAAAGATTGCGAAAAATGAATTTTCATGTAAGGATGGTAAGGCATGAACTGAATGTGACAGACAAACTATTAAGGGAACTAATCCACCCCTTAACTTATGAAGGAATTTATAACATTGGGAGGATTGATCCCACTCCCAAGGGAACAGAGGGATCAGATCAGCTATTAAGGGAATTCATCTGCCCCTTAATCGAGTAGAGGATGTATAACATTGGGAAAATTGATCCACTTTACAAGGGAACCGAGGGATCAGATCAGCTTATGAATGAATGTGAATGCAACTGAGATGAGAAAGTAGAAATTGCATGTTTAGGAATTTATGTTTCAGCATTTCATTTCATTACTGCTTTACTTACTTAGCATTAGGCTAATAAATGAGTTTTGTGATGTAGGTGTTGAGGATATTGCAGGTGATTTTCCTGAATGCACAGATGATTAGCCATGGTTAGAGGAGTACATTTATGTTTCGGCTTGGTAAACTGATGAGGCGGATTAACTGATGTCAGTAGTTGGAATGGTTTAGTTGGCAGTGTTTCAATCTGCGTATGTTAGGCTTTCATGATAGTATGGTTTTTAATATTTTGAATATGTTTTGAGATTTTCTGATAATAGTATTCGGTGGAATTTTAAATGTTGGTTCTTACTGGATTTGAGTAATGCAATAATTTGAATTGTTTCTAAATGGTTTCAGTAAAGTGAGTAAATTCCTTTCTGTAGTTAGAGTTGTGTTGTATAGCAAGAAGTTGTTGGTCTGTCGCTCTGCTTTCTATCGGTAGATGATGTCTATTGGTAGATGTTGAGTTATAGTTATGTTGTCTATCGAAAGATGTGAGTAGAAAATTTGTCGTTTGGTCATCGGTACATGAAGTTTATTCAACCGGATGATGTAGGTTTAATTCTATCGGAAGATGTAGATTTTGCACTATCGGTATGAGTGGGTATTATGCCTTGTCGTTTAGTGATCGGTGTATGCAGTTTATTCTATCGGAAGAAGGGGATGAGGGATTTTTGTCGTTTTTTTTTTCCATCGGTAGATGCGAGTCACAAAACTTGTCGTTTTGCGATCGGATTGATGTTGGATAATTGATTTATCCAGCTGACGTCATCGGTAGATGCAGTCCACCGAGAGATGTCCTTTGTTTCCAGCTCTTCTAGTTGGCGTCATCGGTAGAAGCCTTCTATTTTCTATTTCTGCTTCTTCCGTTGACTTTATTCATCGGCAGATGCGTTTGACTTCTGCGACTCCTCAAGTATTCCACGGTTTAAACTTTATTTCCTATTTGCTGATTGTTTCTTAACATTTCAAACAATGTTTCATAGTCTTGTTTAACTCTATTGTTGTTCAAATGATTTCCGCTGCAAGTTTTTTTTAAACGTTTTGAAGTTTGAGAAAAATGTCAAATTCAGACTTTCGAGTGAAATTTTAAATTTAGTCCAAAGTCTCTTAGTTATGTTCGAGCTATGTGTAACGATCGGGTTTAGATAATTCGGGGCGTTACACTAGGTGAGCAAGGCTTCCAAAGTAGTTGAAACTGAGCTTTTCCAGGGAGCCAGGTAAGTAAAGTATGCTTATGCCTTCAGTCCTATATCACAAAACAGTAGGATTGTGTATCCTTGATTGTGTTTGTGTGTCATGCATCATATTTTGAAAATATACGAAAATGAATTTACATGAAATGGCATGGTAAGGAATGAACAGACTGTAACAGTTGTTAAGGGAACTAATCCGCCCCTTAATCAAGAGAGATGATGTATGACTTTGGGGGAAGTGATCCAAACCCAAATTTCACAGGGAGATCTGAACAGTTGTTAAGGGAACCAATCCGCCCCTTAATCAAGAGAGAGGATGTATGACTTTGGGAGAAGTGATCCAACTCCCAATTTCACAGGGGGATCAGATTAGAAACGAATGCATATGCAACTGAGATGAGAAAGTAGAAATTTGCATATTTAGGAATTTATGTTCAGCATTTCATTTCATTACTACTTTACTTACTTAGCATTAGGCTAATAGATGAGTTTTGTGAGTAGG
>CM039507.1:41328111-41451838 GCA_022432975.1 Begonia masoniana
AAAAAAAGCTTGTATTGGTCTGTTAGTAAGTGAGGCTGAACTCAACGGACGGGTTGAACGCTTAGCCTCTCCCATTCCCCGAATGAAAATGGGAGAACATCACTATGGACTTTGTTGTTGGCCTACCGAGGACGGCTAGAGGCCATAATAGCATATGGGTCATTGTGGAAGGACTAACGAAGTCGGTCCATTTTCTACATGTGAAGACGTCATTCTCTATGGATCAGTATGCAGAGTTGCATATTGGCGAGATTATTAAGCTGCATGGAATACCGGTGTCAATCGTTTCTGATCGGGACCCCAGATTCACTTCGAGGTTTTGGAAGAGCTTGTAGAGCTCTTTGGGTACTAAGTTAAATTTTAGCACGGCATTTGATCCACAAACAGACAGACAATCGGAGAGAACAATTAGAATATTGGAAGATATGTTGAGGTCGTGCTTGTTGGAATTTCAAGCTTCGTGGAGCAAGTTTTTGCCGTTAGTGGAGTTCTCTTATAACAACAGCTACCAAGCTACGATCAGTATGGCTCTGTATGAGGCTCTTTACAGCAAAAGGTGTATGTCTCCTTTGTGCGGGGATGAATTTGGAGAAGCCAGACTTGTCGGTCCTGAGTTATTACAGCACATGTCTAAAAAGGTGGCTATCATCAAACAAAGAATTCAAATTACTCAGAGTCGACAGAAAAGTTACGTGAACCAGAGGAAGAGAGACTTGGAGTTCACTGAAGGTGACAAAGTATTCCTGAAGGTGTCGCCTTTCAAGGGCATGATGAGTTTTGTTAAGAAAGGGAAGCTCAGTCCAAGGTTCGTAGAGCCATTTCCCATATTGAAGAGAGTAGGAAGCACGGCTTACAGACTGCAACAGCCAGCGTCTATGTATAGAGTTCACAACATTTTTCACGTTTTGATGCTGAGAAAATGTGTGCGAGATCCTACTCAGATCGTGAAACCGGTGGACATAGATATCCAGCCGACGCTGACGTATGAAGAAAGGCCTGTAAAGATTTTAGATTCTTCAATCAAAGTGTTGCGTAACAGGGTGATCCCATTGGTGAAAGTTCTACGGCGCAATCATAACGTGGAGGAAGCCACTTGGGAAAGACGACGGGGGGCCAATATCCGAAACTATTTGTTTAAGCAAATTTTGGGGGAAAAATTCTATTAAGGTGGATGGGATGTAACACTCGGTATTTTTGGCAATGTAAATTATACCTAGAATTATCGAATGAGATTAATTTGAAACTAATATAATGAATATTTTATTAGAATTTGTTGGGACGTTTAGTGGAAAAAGAGGATTTCGGACAAACCAAATCGGCGAGCTAAATAGCGGATTAGTTAGAAACCAATGGAGGGGCAAATTAGGAAGACAATTAAGGTAGTTGGGAGGGAGCCAATGAATGCATGACACTTGTCCAAGCTTTTTGAAGAAGCCAAAACTCTCTCTCTCTCTCTCTCTCTTCCTCTTTTCTCTTCTCTTTCACGTGAAACCTCCCATTTCACTCCTTCTTCTCTTTCCCTTCACCAGCCAAGAAATCTCTCCTCTCCTCCGTTTCTTCCGTTTTCTTTGATTAAGATTCGAGAATCATCGAGGTAACACGTTCAAGGCTCGCAAACTCTACAGACGCCAGGTAAGTTCATATGTATAGGTTGGCCCTTAAGGCCCTACATCACGGAGGTACTAGGTTTTTATGCTGTCGGGTTGTCGTTGGGTAGTTAAGTCATAGATTACGTCTTAAGTTAAGTGTAATGCTCTGTGTGTAGTTTCGATGACCTGTTGTTCATGTATGCTTTGACTTGTCCTTTATTATGTTACGTTTACGCACATTATATGTTCATGCATACACGTTTTTTAGAAAGTCATGCAAATATTTTATGTACGCGATTTGAAGTTAAGAAAGATAAAATAAGAATGTAAAATACGGTTAAGTGTGGGACGGGGGCTGACATATGTTCTTGTCCTTCCCTGGGACTATGTAAAACCGTTATCGCCAAGGACAATATGTCTTTTATCCCTCCCTGGGACCCGGCAAAACCACTAACCCATAATATGTCATGTTATGTCATGTATGTATGTGCGCCAGTTTCTCTATAAGCTCCACTTATACCAACATGTGCACTTGAATGTAATGTAAAGTAATGTTCATGCATAGCATGTGCATCACTTCACATTTTATGATCTTACGGAGCTCTAGGCTCATAGTTGAACTCCATGATGCAGGTACGGACCATGCGGATGAAGACTCCGAGCCTCTGGCCAACGTGTAGGTGGTTGGTGGGACAAACTTGCGGGGTTGGTTGCCGCAGTCAGGCGCATTTTTGACCCGTGGGTGACGTATCAAGGGTTACATAAGTTTGTATAGGTTTTGGGGTAGATGTTTTGAAACTGTTGTTTTGATAGTAGCCTTTTGTAAGACATACTGAATTGTTTGGTTTTTATTTTAAGTTTTTCATGGATACGGTTGGTTTTTAGATTGATCCTTGCAGTTTGATTTTTTCAAATTTTTGCCACATTTTCTAACACGTTTAAAATTACGTTTTGAATCATGTTTTTGGGGGTTTGAAGCATTTTGTGGCTAAAAAGGTTGGGAAGAAGTTTACTAGTAATGTTATAAGGTTATCAGGCCTTGAAGTTGTGAGAGAAGAAAATAGGTAGGAGGAAGTAGTAGATCGTCAGACAGAGGGGTAGCCGATCGATCGGCTGAGGTAGCTGATCGATCGGCGGAGTGTTGAGATAAAGAGTGTCGACATCGACCGAATTGCGTGGAAGTCGACTCTATAAGGGTTGAAATATTGACCCCAGGTGTTATACGCTCAATGAGGTGTCTACGTCGACCGAATTTCTGAGGTGTTTATGTCTTCCAATATTCTGTCTTCTGATTTTAATGTCTTCCAATTTTCTGTCTTCCGATTTTATTGTCTTCTAATTTTCTGTCTTCTGATTTTATGTCGTCCTCTTTTAGTAGAAGTCAATTCCAGAGAGTTTAAGTCAAGGTCAAGCTATTGACCGCTATCCTTTTGTAACACCCAGTTTTACGAGATTTTGAATTTTGTCGCACAATGGCATTTTTGTAAATAAGTGAAATAAGTTCATTTTGTGAATGGAGATTTTTATTAAAACCCTTATGATTTATATGGATTTTAAGAGAAATAAGAAAATTTCAAAAATCCAAATCGGTAGTGTAACGCTCAAGTTTTCATTTTTAACCCTATAGCATTTTAATTCGTGAAAATAGTAAATTAAACCCGTTTTACGAATGGAAAGTTTTATTAGAGCCCTAGTAATAAATCAGAATTATTGGTGAAATAAGAAAATTTGAAGAAACCAAACCAATAGTTAAGTAACTAGACAAATAGGAAATCAAGTGGAGGGGTGATAACTCTGAAATTAGAGTTATTTATATTATTTTTAATTGATAGAACTTGTATGATTTGAGTGAATGTAAAAAGAAATTAATAGAATTTACTATAATTACTGCTTGATGCTACAGCATCAAGAGATTTGGTGAATTTAATGTTTTTCATATATATTATCTAATAAAAGCAGATTTTTATCACTAATTTGAATTTTGTATTTGAATACCGATTTATTAGCAGAAAAATACAAAAGTAAAGATTGGTGCTTTAATAGAGAAACAAATTAAAAGGGATAAAAATTATGGAAATCTCGAAGAGAAAGAGAATAAATCAATAAAGGAGATTATTTTACCAAAAATAAAGGACGAAAAATGGAAAATTTGTTGCGCTGAATATGGGAGAAAAAAATGGATATGATTTGGCTGCGGATTTATGGATGGAAAGTTTGCTGAAATCAAGTAAAAAATTCAAAACAAATTAAATGAGATGATGGAGAAAGGAGGCCAGTCAATGAGGAAAAGCACGGTCAACTTTGGACGCCAACAGAGAAAATGGACAATAATTGTGGACGACTGGAAAGCACTAAAAGACAAAGAAGCGTGGACGACTGCAACGCGTGGACTTGGCTGGAAAAAATAAAAAGCAAATGGACGATGGAAACAGTGGCAATCTAAAAAAGAGAGCACTAAAAGACAAATGCAAATGGACGACTGAGAAGCGTGGACGATAGACAGCACTAAAAGACAAAAACTCACGACTGGAAAGCGTGGACGACTGGCAGAATGGATTGCTGGTAGTGTGGACGATTGAGCAACGTGGACTACTGAACATAATTGATTACTAGCATAATGGACGAATTACAAGAATGGACGACTGAAGAAAGAGAAAATAAAAAAGATTCTGTCATAATAATGAGCCATTAATCAAGGAAATTCTGGAGGAGAGAGAACGAGAAAAAAAGGATTTAATTCCCTCAAGGAGAGAGGGTATTTATACACATCTTTTACACTGTTACAAAGAGAGCTCGGAGTCGGCGGTAGAGACATCTTCAAATTCTTCTTCTTTTTCTTCTTCTTCTTTTTATTTTTATTTTATTATGATATTAGGCTAGTTTTTCTTTATCTTGGTTAGGAGAAAGTACTCATTACATGTTTTATTATTGATCTATGAATGCTATGTATTTTTCATTGAATGATTTCTCATGATTTGAACTGATTAATTCAATTTATGTCGATAGACAATTTTGATTTCACATATTCCTATTGTATCGATAGGTAAATAAGAATTAAAGATGCATGAGAAATTGAATAGATTAAAAGTGTTGCAAAGTAGCTAGCATTAATCTATTTGGCATTTAAGAATAGGTTCGCAAGAAAATTCAGAATAAGTTTTTGTCTTTTCAAAATCGAAAAGAAAATTCTAAAACGAATTTATCTAGGCAATTCGACGGAACCCAAGAAATATAAGAATTCTTGCTGTTCTGTGACTAATACTGTAACATTGCTAATGCATTTTTGCTTGGAACAATCTTTCGTCATATTCCTTGTCTAATTCCATTCATATCGACAGATAGTTTGATGTTTCATGTTTCATGTTTATATTATATCGACGGGTAAATATAAATGTTAAGATGCACGAATGATTAATTGGATTAATATGTTGCAAAGTAGTTAACGTTAGTTCAATTGGCATTAAGAATAGGGTTTATAGAAATTCAATGTTAGTTACCTTCTTTCAAAGTCGAGAGAAATTCTAAATTGAATTTACATAGGCAATTCGACAGAAACCTATAAATATTTTTTAGGAAAAAGTTCAATTTAGACTACAACGTATGGGGTCAGTGACCATTTGGTACCTAACATTTTTTTTGTACCCAATCAAACCCTATCGTATAAAACGTTTGCAATTCAAACCCTCCCATCAATTTTTCAGTTAAATTTGACAGATACCTTTTAAAATTCTCAAACTACCCCTCTCTCTCTCTCTCTCTCTCTCTCTCTCTCTCAACGCCAGATACCCCTCCCCCTTTATTCTTTTTTTTTTCATTCTTTTTCTTTTCCTCCTTCCTTTTTTCTTCTTTCTCCCTCTCTGCATGTTCTCTCCAGGCGACAAAGAACTCACGCCGACGCCGACGCCGACGCCGACGCCGACGCCGACGCCGACGCCGACGCCGACGCCGACGCCGCCGACGATTTCCAGCCTCCTCTCCTCCGTTTCTTCCTATTGCGTTCATCGACATACTCGTTGGTGTTGATTTCTTGCAACGGCGTTTCCTCTGAATCGACAGTAACGGAGTGCAGAGGAGGAGGTGGGTACGAGAAAATATCTTGAATTGCCAAAATTCTAAGCGCTATAACTCCTCTGATGTGAGAAAATGGATTCCGTTTGTCATGTGGGTAGCGTTGGACAGAAGATTTCGACTCAGAAAATGAGACAGAGACGCCAAAAATTCTCACCCGGCAGAGGAAATTTTGGAGGGCGATAGTTCTTTGCTGAGCCTCTGTTCTCAGAGAGAGGAGGAAAAGGAACGCAATAGGAAGAAACAGAGGAGAGGAGGCTGGAAATCGTCGGCATCGGCGTCGACGTGAGTTCTTTGTCGCTTGGAGAGAACACGCAGAGAGGGAGAAAGAAGAAAAGAGGAAGGAGGAAAAGAAAAAGAAAGAAAAAAAAAGAATAAAGGGGGAGGGGTATCTGGAGTTGAGAGAGAGAGAGAGAGAGAGAGAGAGAGAGAGGTAGTTTGGAAATTTTAAAAGAAATCTGTCAAATTTAATTGAAAAATTGAAGGGAGGGTTTGAATTGCAAACGTTTTATACGATAGGGTTTGATTGAGTACAAAAAAAACGTTAGGTACCAAATGGTCACTGACCCCATACGTTGGAATCTAAATTGAATTTTTCCTTATTTTTTATTCTTGCTGTTCAAGAGTATTGTTGTAGCATCAGTGATAATTGCATGTAAAGAGGAAATCAACCATAACCAAGGCTTTTTTCCATAATTAATTTCTTAGATCATTTCCATTTTTAGTCTCATTTAATTTCGAGTAATTTTAGTTCATCATTCCTTACCATATTTTATTACCTTCATTTATTTTCAATATTCTCATTTTTATTTTTATAGAATTTTATAGCAATTTAATTTGATTAAGCATATCCTCGTAGGATCGACTTTTACTTACTTTATTACTTCGTTAGCGACACGTGCACTTGCGTTAGGGTGTAGAAAATCACTAACAAGTTTTTGGCGCCATTGCCGGGGATATTTCTTAATTATTTTATTTTGCTATAATTTTTTATATTTACTTTTGTTTTTTTTTTAGGGGCGTTTTATGCTTGACGATTAAAGAAGTGAATATGGATAACCAGAGAGAAAGAAGAACCATTCTAAATCAAATAATTGATTATCGCAATCGACCTATTCAAGACTTCTCCATTCTCACACTCGACGATCTTAATCCCGGTAATATGAGACCAGAATTATATGCCACCAGATTCGAGCTCAAACCGGTCATGTTTCAGATGCTCCAAACCTGTAACGCCCCCGAACCTACCCTGGCTCGGTGCGCTACTTAGCTAAATAGTCCTGCGTTAAAACATAATTTAAATTAAATCTAAGTCTCTCAAAACTCTTGTAACACCCGGCTTTACGGGATTTAATATTATTCCAATGTAAACGGCAATTTAGTAAATACGTCAGATTAAGTCCGTTTTACGAACGAAAGGTTTTAACAAAGCCGTAATAATAAATAGGAATTTATGGTGAAATATGAGAATTTTGGAAAATCGGACCATTAGTTAAATAACAAAATAATCGGAGAAATAAATAGAAAATGAGACAAAGGGCGATTTGGTAATTGTCAAACCAATTTTAATTAAAAATCAAATTTTCACTCTTTTTCCCTCACTCACGCCAACTCCACTTTCTCTCAACCCTCTCCACGCGATTTCTCTTTTCCACGGCGATCCTCTTCAACGTCGACGCTCCTCCTTCCAATCTCCGGCGACTCTTCACGTTTCTTCGTCGTCTTCACTCTCTAGGTAAGGCTCTACACTTTTGGAACGTTAGGTATTGATCTCTAAGATTTAAAACGAATAGGGTTCGTTAGGGTTTTCGTCGAAAACGTGAATCAATGTTTGAAATTGATAGGTTGAGCTTAGTTATGCCTCTAATGGACGTATTGATAGTTATCGGAGCTTAGTTTATCGATTTGTTGAGGTGTATTCGAGACTTGGTTAAGTTGGAGCTTAAAAACCTCCATTAATAGAGTTTTTGAAATATTGAGCGCGAATTGCTCGATGAAATGCCTCAACGAACTAAAATAGAGTTTAAGAGATTTTTCTTTAGTTAGGACATAGTTATTTTTGAAGTTTGAGGATTTAGACTCGGTTTAACGTGTATATTGTGAAATGTATAGGCGAACAAGCGCTCGTAGACGGAGCTCGGTGTGCATCGACACGAGGTAAGTTCTCGTGACTTACTCTGGCCGATAGGCCTACACCATATGTCAAAGTCGTCTTGAGGAACCTTGAGGATTGTTTGTTTAAATTGTTTTTGGGTTTGGGTAGTTAGAATTAGTTGTTTTTATATGTTGTTTATTTATCGTCTTGATGGTACATGTGATTGTTTACTTTATGTTATATTTGAACTGTTCATGCATCACGGTTTTAAAAACGACATGAAAATGAATTTACGCACGGATTTCATGAAAAGAACATGCATGTAAAGGCAAGTAAAGTATCACAGTAAACAACCATGACATGGGGTTATCGGGGATGAGGTTCAGACCTAGCGTTCCGTGGTGAGCGGGTTTCCCTCCCTTCAGATGGTGTGGGCTGTATAATCGCTTGACGTGCCCTATCCATCTGTCGAGCGTTTCCGATAACCATAGACTGACACATACGGATATATGCATTGACATGGACGGTTTTCATAGTACAGAGCATACATGATCATGCATTAGCATTTACGTAGGGCTTACTGAGATTTTTATCTCATAGGTGTCTTTATGGTGTAGGTGATTTCGAGACAGGTGAGGATGATGTCCCTCTGTCTGAAGTATGAGCACGTTGAAGAAAGATGGCCCGTGGGAGTGCGCTGGCAGTCGGAGCGTGATTTTGACCCGTGGGGACATAGGTAAATGTTTTAGGATTTGATAGATAAAAAGAAATGTATAGTTGATGTTTTAGGATGTTCGGGTTTTGGATAGTATTTTGTTGAATTTTTGATGTTTTTTTCAAACAGTGGGAAACGTTAAATTTTCAAATTGATCCATGCGGTTTATTTTGAGAAAATGGTAACGTTTTAAAGGTATTTTGAGTCGAATTAGAGGTAACTGGTAAAGTGGGGAGTAGAGCGTTTTTAACGTTATGAAAATGTATGAAGAAATGATAAAGATATGAGGTAAAAAAGGGTATTGTGAAGGGTTTGTAATTTTGTTGTGTGTTGATTGTTGAGTGTGAAGTGCAGGAGTTGAGGAAACGAAGGAAGGGGGAAAGGAAGCGATGGCTGAAGGGCACTCTCTAGAAAATTTCCAGAGAGTGTGGCGATTGCTCGCCACAGTAGGGCGAGCCATCGCCGCCTCATGCCTGGCGATCGCCATTGGCGATCGCTAGGCGATTGAATTATCGCCTATTGGCAATTGCTTGCCATGAGCAATCGCCACCTGTTCTGCCAAAAACGGCAGAACATACTTATATAAAAAAAAAGATTTTTATTTTATTGTTTTCTGTTAATAATTAAAAGTTTAGTAAATGTTTTTAAGTTTATTTTAGATAGTTTTCAAAGAAAATTTCCAATGCCGTTAACAATTTCAATTCCGATTTCAAAGGTTATATTTCCACACAAAAGTCAGATTTACAGTTTATACGCATTAAATGAAAATGAAAAATTTGTACGGGAAAACTAGTGTACGGGTAAGGGTCGTTACAACTCTCTTATGTTATACCTAACTGCCTAGACTCACTAATTTCCTTTAATCCTAACCTTTAAGCACCACGACGTCATTCCCGAAAATTTCGGCAAAGTAACGCCTAAAAATGGCACCTCCAAAATGCTAGGTACCTGCATAAAATCCAATCTCAACCAAACCAGAATATTCCAACCATCTAACCAATCTACGAAATCTCCAAATAACAGTAAAGAGGGAAACGAAAATACGAACATACCTAAGTGAAGAAAGTCCACAGTATATGGCGACACATCACCCTTAACTATGACTATATACAACAATTACCAAAAACTATCCCATAACTCTCAAAACATCAACTAAAAGAAAGCTACACATTCCCATCATTTCTACAAACAAACATTTACAATAAACTACTAAATCATAAAGCCCACATTCCCGACGACCATGGTCGAGGCGCCGCAACAATAGCCCGCACCGGCATACCGCATGCATCACCAACTCCTGTCTAGCCCTGTACTGTCTCATCCACCTCACCAGAGTAAAACTCGTCATCTACACCATAGAAAACAAAACATAAGCCTAATGCTTAGCAAGTAGGGAAATAATGCACAACAACACACTAAATGCTCGACCCAACCCTAACATGCAGTTTCTATACACTCTGTTGTTTCTTTTCATTTCGGTTGCATTTATCTTTCACTTTCAGGTGAATCAAGTAGGCACACACCCCCACACAGTCCAGGACGGCCACACCTTGATCCACGGAGCTAGACCAGAGGCGCACGTCCCAACACAGTCTAGGACGGCCAACAGAATCTCCCCCAATCGATCGTAGAATCCTCATTGTGCCTTCAAGCACGAACAGGTCGAGGCATTCATACTCACGACACATAACGTACATTAGCATAGCATCTCGAATAGAATCCCTCGCGGGGTGCTCAACGAGCCACTAGTCCGACAAAGCTATTCTACTTCGAGACCACGTTGCAATCAATTCTTATCTTTTATTTCATCCTCACCCCTCAAACATGTAAAACACGTGGTTTCGTAGTTTCGAAAACAATGATGCATGACACACGATGCATGACACGAATTTAAAACATAGCAATCAAACAAACAATCCCTACCGTTCTATGGTGTAGGCCCGAAGGCAACAAACACGCAACCACTACTTACCTGGCGTCCTAGCTCGCTGAGGATATTCGGTTACCTGTCCACCTACGGCTCGACCTACGACAAATATTCAAACTTTATTAAAAGCAAGCTTACATTAACCATGACTCTCAAACTACTATTTCTAGCCTAACCCAACGAAAACCTAACTAAACGGACCACTAATTTGGGTTCGGTAAAAACCGACGCAAAACTTCGAACACGCGTAACTTTTGCGTCGGTTATCGGAATCGAACGATTCCAGTGGCCACGTACTCCGCTAATAACCTATTTTAACCTGCCAAAAGAAATTTTAAAACAAACGATCGTAGCTAGGCCAAAAAAGGCAAAACCCGATTCTGCCCTAACCCAGAAATTTTCCCCTTTCCGATTTTCTATCAAAACTCCCTCAATTCCTCACTAATCTATCAAATTCTAACCTATTATGCATACTTTAACAAAATATAAAGTTTCCAAATCCAGAACCCCGAAAATCACAGCACACACCTCACGGTTTTCACTAAGAAAACAAGGGTATTCCAGCCCTCCATGGATCGCCCCTCTCACACCACTAAATTCCCCACAATTCCGTCACAAAACAACCAAGAAATCGACCCAACCCGCCGACTACCCCCATGGCTGAATAACAGAGAGGAACAGGGAGGAGAAGTTACCTATTTTTCGGTCGGGTCTGGCGCGGAAAACCGAACCACGCTCTAGCTTCAGCTCGCCGGAGGTCACTCGCCTGAGTAGTGGCCGAAGCCGCGGGGTCGCCGGAGAAGAGACGTCGCTCGGCTCTCTCTATCGCGTCGGGAGCTCGGGCCGAAGAGAAACAGAATGGCTTCTTCGCGAAGCCATTCTGTTTTTCTATAAAAAATATTTTATTTTATTTTTTTTATTTTATTTAATTTTTTTGTTATGTTATGTATTTATCTAAAGCAAATTACTAAATCGCCCTCACGTATTTTCAGCCATTTCGAATTTCATTCAATCTCGTTCTTAAATTGTAGCCCCGGCTTAAGTTCACTGGAAATACCCGAACCTAAATAAAACCATTCACTTTTCTTTTAAATTAATTAAAATAACCTACTTTATTATTCTTTTATTTTCTTTTCATTTTTCTTTAAAAAAAAACCCGGGTGTTACAATCCACCCTCCTTACAAAAATTTTGTCCTCAAAATTTGTGGCCTTGTTAGTCCTCAATGTACCCATCTCACCTACCCAATACTCTTACTCATCTATCGGTTACTACCTACCACAAATTCTGACTTCACTTAATTCTGCACGCTCTAGCCCAAATACTCACACGTTCACTAACTATAATCTAATTCATACCCTCAAACCCTTCTTATTGAATTTTCAACTCGATCTTTTCTCTAGCTAAGTTCATCTTTTTCTACTTCTGTGTCTACTAAACACGCACAACCCACTACGACTATCTATGCTACCACAATTGAGAAATCCTAAGATACTAATGAGTACAATTCTTACCTCAAGTTTTACTAACCTCTATAAATTCTTAGATCAGGACTAACTCGTTCCTAACTATTCACACAATACTCTAAATGGTGTACAACATATCCTTAATGCCCATTGTCTTCAACCCCTTGAAGACTCTCAACTTAAATCCTATTAGTGAACATCATTTGGCTGAAATACCTATCGTGTAATCCACAGCCCTAAATCTTCCTAACTAAGTTCACTTAGTCACTTCCTTTTCTAATTCAGACACGTATCCATCAAACAACCTCAAACCTCCAAATCCATCTCAATAGCGTAACACTAGAACCTACGGAGGAAACTTCTTATCTTTAGTTCTAGATTTTAAACTTCCTTCGATCTTACTATCGCATCTTACCCCTATTCCTCATTCTAACATTATTCACATATTCCGAATTCTCACTACCTAAATTAATTCACTATGCACTCGAAATACTAACTGAGTTTTCATTCACTCCAAATTATCAACTCTCTACGACTCTAAGTTGGTTAATTCTAAACTATACATCCCAACTCTCAATAATCCTACATTATTGACTTCATTACACTATTCAACATCTCCAAAATTTTCATTTTCTTAACTTTGCTCCCTAACTTATCACTCCTATCTCTTACATTTACTTAAATCAACCAATCAAGACAATTTATACCTCAAACAATCATAAATACTCAAATCTCTCATCTCTTAAACCTATCAACTATTCTTCAAAGTATACTATGAATCTGCATACTTACATTCGCTATGCTTAATTTGTCTAACTCACGTTCACTATACTCAATTTGTCTAACTTCTAATTTCAGTCATTACCAAACACTCAAATTCTTAGGTCTAAACAAACTTGTTCTCAACTTTACACTCAACACTCATCACCCACATATCTTAAATGATCTACACTCACTTTAACTTCAACCTTATGAATTTCAAAATTGAAACTTTCCTAGATTCACCACCTTCCAGAAGTACCCTTAATGGGTAAACTTTGTTTCCTTCTATATGATATTCTCTAAATACCGCAGTTTCACACGAAACTCTAAAGAATCAATGGCTTATCTCACTTCTTACTCTTCACCCACTAACATAGTGCAAACGTATGTTTAATTTACTCTCTAAGTTCTTCAACTTCATACGAAATATTCCATTTCTACTGGCTCTCTCTCTCATAGTTACTTCTAGCTTACATCTCCCAACCTCTACTAATACTCGAGTTCTCACTCACAGCTCACTCTTAAGCTCGCCAACTCTTAAGCTTATCCACTCTTCAAATCTATTTACGACATCAACAGTTTCGACTTCATTACATACGAGTCAAACCTATAACCTTTCTAACTTAACATTATCCCTAAATCACTCAAACACTTTCATGCAATTTCTCATTCCTCTTATTCGAAATTCTCTAATTCCTCAGATCTTACACTACTAATTACTTAAGGTTCAGACCTCAAACTCTAACCTTCCTCTTTCTATAGTATACGACTTCTAATTTCTTCCCAAGTTTCTTAACTCTAATACAATTATCTAATTTCTCTCGAAATTCTCTCCAAAGTTTAATAATTAAATCTACTCTATTTTGCTATTCCTACTCGCCTAATCGTCTATCCGTTACATTTCTATCATATGTGATCCCTTTCGCTAACTTACTATTCTTCCTAACATAGCATGTCTTAGCCTAAACTTCAGAATATTACCATAATTCAAACGGCAAGGTTTTTCTCTACCTAATCAAGGCATCTAAGTTTCTATTCCCACCTTTAGGTTTTTAGCTCCATATCCCTAGGTTAAGTAACGCCAAAAGTCCAGCATGTCTACTACTTAACCTATCTAATTTCACTTAATCTTCTTCCTATACTGTGCCGGTCGTAATCTTCTCATGTATTCGCTCTTGTCCTTAATTGAGTCATCTACGGGTGTTGACTACACTTTGATCTCCAAATTTATAATCATTCTAACCACGTACTCTAACAATCAACCACTCATGTATTCATTGAATACAGTACTTTGTTTGATTTCTCACTTCCCTAATTAGGTATCTCCATCATTTACTCTTCCAATAAATCCTATTCTAATGTTACCCTTCCATGGCTCATCATGCACTCTACAACTAATCCTCATTACCACATGTACAACTATTACTCCCAATAATAGCCTCGAGCATTCATCAGAGGTTGACAACTCTCTAAGATTCTAGTTTAGGTCACTCTAACTATGTCTCTTAATACCCAATAGTCCTTAATTGAGTAAACCACTAAGTTGGTACTTATTCCCTAAGGAGTAACCATGTTTATAACTTAAGTATCACCTTACATCTAACATTGACCTTCTAATACCCCAAAATCTTTGATCCATATCTCAAAGTCTAATGGCTTTCTAACTTGAAATAAATTTCTCATATTTCCATCCTCAATATTAATTAATGTGAACACTCCTACATGATCGCTAGAATTCCACAATCACCACTTTGCCTTAATCAATCACATCCTCTAAAAGTGTTAATAACACTTTACTTAAACTAGACGTTGAAATACAATTTACATCTAAGTACTTCCAACCTTTCGTAATTCTAACAAATACCAATTTTTTTTTTTACACACATTCTCGCAAACTTACTAATAGCATTACGACGGTCTAGGGTGTCTCCCGAGAATTCTGTTTCAAACTTCAAACTCTTATTTAGTTCATCGTATCCTAGAACTTCAAAGGTTTGCGAACTATGGTCAAACTTCTATGGGTAACAATCCTAAGCGTATTACCCTTACAATCACCTTAAGTAATTTATGTCTCCTATCTCCCTCATTTTAAGGTCTATTTTGCGTTGCAATTAACCCATCATGTCCCCACCCTTTTTAATACTAGGACACAACTCACACTTTTTCTAATGACTATCACTTATACCCAGGCTAACATTAACACGTAACTCGGGTAGATCATACCTCTTTTCTCACATTCTCTAATCTATCTATGCTCAATCCTGCTCAATCATACTTCTATCTAATGTTACTTTATTAGTTTCACATTTTGAATAAATTCCTAGCTATTCGAACTATCAATTCACTATGTCTATGAATTAGCTTAAGGAATCCACCAAGGTTGTCTCGGTATTCTCGGAAGGTTTTAATCCATTACAGTTCTAAAACAAACAGGAGTTAAACAATCTAATCTTAAATATAAACTATCTAAAAGTAAAGAAATACTTACAGTCCGGCATTGTCGGGTAATCCTTTGAACGACACGACCATTTATGCTCTAATACCATCTTGTAACGCCCCCGAACCTACCCTGGCTCGGTGCGCTACTTAGCTAACCAGTCCCGCATTAAAACATAATTTAAATTAAATCTAAGTCTCTCAAAACTCTCTTATGTTATACCTAACTGCCTAGACTCACTAATTTCCCTTAATCCTAACCTTTAAGCACCACGGCGTCCTTCCCGAAAATTTCGGCAAAGTAACGCCTAAAAATGGCGCCTCCAAAATGCTAGGTACCTGCATAAAATCCAATCCCAACCAAACCAGAATATTCCAACCATCTAACCAACCTACAAAATCTCCAAATAACAGTAAAGAGGGAAACGAAAATACGAACATACCTAAGTGAAGAAAATCCACAGTATAGGGCGACACATCACCCTTAACTATGACTATATACAACAATTACAAAAAACTATCCCATAACTCTCAAAACATCAACTAAAAGAAAGCTACACATTCCCATCATTTCTACAAACAAATATTTACAATAAACTACTAAATCATAAAGCCCACATTCCCGACGACCATGGTCGAGGCGCCCCGACAATAGCCCGCACAGGCATACCACATGCATCACCTGTAACGACCCGAACCCATCCCGGTTCGGTGCGTCACTTTGCAAACCATTCTCATTTTTAAAACGACGTTTAAAATATGTTTCAGTAAAAATTTTGACTCGTTTTCGGGTTTTTCAAACCCTCGAGTTTTTGTTAGAAAGTGTGCCCAAAATACAGTTAAAATGCGTCAGAAAATGTCGGGTTAAAACCAGTTCGAAATAGGAAAATTTGAAAAAAAATTAAAATTAAATGTTTTTTTTTTTATAAAACAGTGGCGATCAATCGCCACAATCCCTCTCTGGTGCTACAGTACCAGAGAGGCTGGCTGGCGATCCCCCCTGGCGATCGCCCCTGCACTCCCAGCCGACCCTCACCCCTTTTTCTTCAATTTTCTCCAAGCTAAACACTTCAAAAAATTCTGAAATTTTTACCATACACTCTCGACACACAAATCTTCAAGTCCCGTAAAAATTGTGGAAAACCAACTTCAAAAAGGATAATAAAAAAATAGCGAACGTAACCCGACATTATTTAGTTTAAAATCAAAACGGACGGTATAACGCCTAAAATCCGATAAATCGAATCCTAAAAATTTAAAACCAAAAACATACTAGTTCCAACCCCAAACATTTACGATCATTACGACAATAGTTTTTAACACAATCAACTTATAAACCGTCCAAAATAAGTATGAAAACATTTACAAATACCAAATATTAAACTTCCACTTTTCTC
Source organism: Begonia masoniana (assembly GCA_022432975.1). Classification (NCBI taxonomy): domain Eukaryota; kingdom Viridiplantae; phylum Streptophyta; class Magnoliopsida; order Cucurbitales; family Begoniaceae; genus Begonia; species Begonia masoniana. Next base: position 41,344,566 of record CM039507.1, read on the forward strand.
ACTTCTTTTCAAAACAAAACTTGGCAAACACTTATAAAATAACCCATTCACAACAAAACGTTCACCTCCCACACTACCCGAGGACGATAGTGGTCAAAATGCCCCCGACAATAGCCTGCACCGGCGTACTCCGTACTCCCCGACTGCTGCCTAATCCTCGGCGGTCTTGTCTACCTCACCTGTAATATACTCGTCACCTACACCATAGAACACAAAAGTAAGCCTAATGCTTAGCAAGTAGGGAAATGCACAATAACACACTAAATGCTCGACTTAACCCTAATATGCAGTTTCTACATGCTCTGTTGTTTTCTTTTCGTTTCAATTTCATTTATCTTTCCCTTCCAGGTGAATCAAATAGGCACACGCCCCCACACAGTCCAGGACGGCCACGCCTTGATCCACGGAGCTAGACTGGAGGCACACGTCCTAACACAGTCCGGAACGGCCAATCGAATCTCCTCCTTCGTCGATCGTAGAATCCTCAGTGTGCCTTCCGGCACGAGTAGGTCGAGGCAATCAGAATCCCCAGTGTGCCTTACAGAACGAACAGGTCGAGACATTCGGAATCCCCAGTGTGCTTTTCAGGACGAGCAGGTTTGTGCATATCAGCACAAGCAGGTCGAGGCATTCATACTCACGACACTTACGTACATTAGCATGCATCTCCAATAAAATCCCTCGCGGGGTGCTCAACGAGCCACTAGCCCGACGAAGCTATTCTACTCTGAGACCATGTTGCAATCAATTCTTATCTTTCGTTTCATTCTGTGACACCCCGATTCCCTGAACCCGGTTTGTTACTCAGAACCCCGAATATTACTAAGAAACACTTGGGCCAAATTTAAAACTTCGTTGAAAATTTCAGAATTTGAAATTTGACAAAACATGAAAACTTGCAGCGGAAATCGTTGGCAATATTAAGAATCAATCAGTTGAGAAGCAAAGGTTTAACTTGTAAAATAATTTAAAGATTTCAAAAGTCAATTTCATCGACCGCCGAACAAAGTCAACAAAAGGGAAAGGCTACTCGAAGACATCCACCGGTGACTAAACGACAAAGCACAAGATTTGTCATCCGGTCACTAAACGACAAAACAAAACATAAAATTTGTCATCCGGTCACTAAACGACAAACATAAAATTTGTCATCCGGTCACTAAACGACAAAACATAAATTTGTCATCCGGTCACTAAACGACAAAACATAAAATTTGTCATCCGGTCACTAAACGACAAAACATAAAATTTGTCATCCGGTCACTAAACGACAAAACAGAAAATTTGTCATCCGGTCACTAAACGACAAAACATAAAATTTGTCATCCGGTCACTAAACGACAAAACATAAAATTTGTCATCCGGTCACTAAACGACAAAACATAAAATTTGTCATCCGGTCACTAAACGACAAAACATAAAATTTGTCATCCGGTCACTAAACGACAAAACATAAAATTTGTCATCCGGTCACTAAACGACAAAACATAAAATTTGTCATCCGGTCACTAAACGACAAAACATAAAATTTGTCATCCGGTCACTAAACGACAAAACATAAAATTTGTCATCCGGTCACTAAACGACAAAACATAAAATTTGTCATCCGGTCACTAAACGACAAAACATAAAATTTGTCATCCGGTCACTAAACGACAAAACATAAAATTTGTCATCCGGTCACTAAACGACAAAACATAAAATTTGTCATCCGGTCACTAAACGACAAAACATAAAATTTGTCATCCGGTCACTAAACGACAAAACATAAAATTTGTCATCCGGTCACTAAACGACAAAACATAAAATTTGTCATCCGGTCACTAAACGACAAAACATAAAATTTGTCATCCGGTCACTAAACGACAAAACATAAAATTTGTCATCCGGTCACTAAACGACAAAACATAAAATTTGTCATCCGGTCACTAAACGACAAAACATAAAATTTGTCATCCGGTCACTAAACGACAAAACATAAAATTTGTCATCCGGTCACTAAACGACAAAACATAAAATTTGTCATCCGGTCACTAAACGACAAAACATAAAATTTGTCATCCGGTCACTAAACGACAAAACATAAAATTTGTCATCCGGTCACTAAACGACAAAACATAAAATTTGTCATCCGGTCACTAAACGACAAAACATAAAATTTGTCATCCGGTCACTAAACGAAATCTCTCTCATCCCGATCGACTTTACCCTACCTCTTCCGGTGACGTCAGCCGGATGATCCCTCTCATCCGGGCACTAGACGACAAACAAACACCTATATCATCCAACAAACAAAACACTCGACATCATCCGGTAGAAAAGAAACACAACACTATCCACAGAAAAGAATTTACTTACTTCCCAAAGACCATTCAGGAACGACTCAAGCCATAGCATTAATCAAATCCGATAAAAACCAACATTTAAAACTCAACAGCTGCTAAATCAGTAAATTTCAAAACGTATTCAAAATGCTAAATTCCTACTGTCATGAGAACTCAACATACTCAAATACTCAGATTGAATCCTTGACTACTAGTCCTCCACACTGACAGACATCAGTTAAACCGCCCCATCAGCTGCCAGAACATTGAATAGGTGCACTCCTCCAACCCGACTAGTCCTCAGTGAACTCAGTAAACACACCTGCTGTCACTTCTTCACCTACATCACAAAACTCATCTATTAGCCTAATGCTAAGTAAGTAATGCAGAAATGATATGAATTACTGAAACATAAACTCCTAAACATGCAGTTTCTACTTTCTCATCTCAGTTGTTCATTCATCGTTTCTGATACAGATCCCCCTGTGAAATTGGGAGTTGGATCAACTCTCCCAAAGTATATATATCCACTGACTCATTAAGGGGCGGATTAATTCCCTTAATAGTAAATCCGATTCACATGTTCAGATCCCCCTGTGAAATTGGAAGTTGGATCAGCTTTTCCAAAGTATATATATCCACTGACTCATTAAGGGGCGGATTAATTCCCTTAACAGTAAATCTGTTTCACCTTGCTGTTTCATCACATTCAATCCTCTCCATACCAATATGTATTCAAATTCATTTTCGTATACATTTTGAAAACATGATGCATGACATACAAACACATCCAAGTAAATACAAACCTAGCGTTTTGTGATGTAGGCCCGAAGGCACAAACAAACATTACTTACCTGGATCTCCTGGAATTGTCTAGGTAGCTAACCACTTCGGGTATTGCTCAACCTAAAACCGTAGACAGAGCATATATTAAATTTCCTCTAATCTTCATTCTAAACCACTATAAATCTAAGGGAAACTCTGGTCATTGAGCATTCTCGATTTCGACTTAAACCGAACTAACTCTCACTTACCGTATTTTCCCAAACCTCAATATCATCTCTCCCACCAACAATAGATACAATGTAGCTAGAAATAGAGGCAAAACTCACCAAGTTCAGAAGAAGTCGCTGGAGAAAGTCGAAGGGGGTCTCCTATCGTGCTCTGCTAGGCTGAGGAGCTGAGAATGGGGAGGAAATGGAATAAAACAGTGGCGGCTACTTCAATAATAGTTTCCTTAAATACGTTATCCAACTTTAGATTTCTAATTACCCTTATACCCTTGCCTAGTCATCTACTAACCCTACATTTAATATTGTCATTAGTTTTTAAAAAAAGAATAGAGAAACGGTTTAACAGGACCGGGTATTACACATTCGCACCACTCAAGCATGTAAAACACGTGATTTCGTCAGTTAGAAAACAATGATGCATGACACACAATGCATGACACAAAGCAAAACAGAACAAACAAACAAACAATCCCTACCGTTCCATGGTGTAGGCCCGAAGGCAACAAACACTCATCCACTACTTACCTGGCTGCTTCAAAAACGTGCTGTCACTTCGTCCAACCAAAGTACACGCTCAATTACCTAACCATTAAGGAAAAGTTACTTAGTAACAAACTAAGAAATTCTAAAAATTCAACTAACTTAAACTAACCCTAACTTTTTAACCTAAAACTAACCAACACTCAAACACTCTCACACGTAAACACTTAAACCCGAATTTTATACAAGTTTTACTGTCCAACTTTCAAACAGCCATAACTTTCTCGTTTTTCAACGGATTTCGACGTGCCACCCCAATTCGGAAACCTCTACACGTCTACAATCCATTGAAACACTCAAAGTAACTAAACAACCAACTTGGCCGAACCAAAAATCCAAAAAACAGAATCGGCCCCCAAACTTATAAAACCGGTTTTTGTGACATTCACTTCCAATCCATAATCTAACCACCCAAACGACTTAAACCATCGTATCTAAGGATTAAATGACCAAAAGAGGAAGAAAACCATTAAAGAGAATACAAATTTCGGAATCCCTAACCTAGGGTTTTCAAACTCCCACTAAACTCACGCAAACTACACTTAAAACACCACAAATCAACACCTAAGTATATACAAACCAAAACTCACTTGATTTTACCTTGAAATCTTGCAAACCCTAGGTGTGGAGAAGGAGAGGAGATGCTGCCATGGAGGAAAGGAAAAACGTGGGAGGGTGAAGGGGAAAAACAAAAAAATCACTTTTAAATCCTAAAAGTTTCCTTCACTTTTTGTTTCTTTCCACCATTTTTCTAAAATTACAACTTAAACCCACTTTTTCCTTTCTCTAATTCATCCAACGTGATTGTTTCTTCTTATACCTATTTCCTTCTATTTATTTCATTAAATGATAAATTTCTATTGGTTAAAACAACTTTTGACTTTTCAACATAATTGGTTTTGAATTGTCAAACCATTCTTCTCTTTGAATTACTCCTAAACTCTTCCTCACATAACATTAAACTCTCACACATTTCTAACCTAGGCTACGCACGCAATAGAAATTTTCCGGGTGTTACATCACCAACTGTTGTCTAGTCCTGTGCTGTCTCATCCACCTCACCAGAGTAAAACTCGTCACCTACACCATAGAACACAAAACATAAGCCTAATGCTTAGCAAGTAGGGAAATAATGCACAACAACACACTAAATGCTCGACTCATCCCTAACATGCAGTTTTTATACACTCTGTTGTTTCTTTTCATTTCGGTTGCATTTATCTTTTACTTTCAGGTGAATCAAATAGGCACACGCCCCCACACAGTCCAGGACGGCCACACCATGATCCACGGAGCTAGACCAGAGGCACACGTCCCAACACAGTCTAGGACGGCCAACAGAATCTCCCCCAATCAATCGTAGAATCCTCATTGTGCCTTCAAGCACGAACAGGTCGAGGCATTCATACTCACGACACATTACGTACATTAGAATAGCATCTCGAATAGAATCCTTCACGGGGTGCTCAACGAGACACTAGCCTGACGAAGCTATTCTACTCCGAGACCACGTTGCAATCAATTCTTATCTTTTATTTCATCCTCACCCCTCAAACATGTAAAACACGTGGTTTCGTAGTTTAGAAAACAATGATGCATGACACACGATTCATGACACAAATTTAAAACATAGCAATCAAACAAACAATCCCTACCGTTCTATGGTGTAGGCTCGAAGGCAACAAACACGCAACCACTACTTACCTGGCGTCCTAGCTCGCTGAGGACATTCGGTTACCTGTCCACCTACGGCTCGACCTACGACAAATATTCAAACTTTATTAAAAGCAAGCTTACATTAACCAATGACTCTCAAACTACTATTTCTAGCCTAACCCAACGAAAACCTAACTAAACTGGCCACTAATTTGGGTTCGGTAAAAACCGACCCAAAATTTCAAACGCGCGTAACTTTTGCATCGGTTATCGGAATGGAACGATTCCAGTGGCCACGTACTCCTCTAATAACTTATTTTAACCTGCCAAAAAGGAATTTTAAAACAAACGACTGTAGCTAGGTCAATAAAAGGAAAAACCCGATTCTGCCCTAACCCGGAAATTTTCCCCTTTCCGATTTTCTATCAAAACTCCCTCAATTCCTCACTAATCTATCAAATTCTAACCTATTATGCATACTTTAACAAAATATAAAGTTTCCAAATCCAAAACCCCCAAAATCACAGCACACACCTCACGGTTTTCACTCAGAAAACAGGGGTATTCCAGTCCTCCATGGATCGCCCCTCTCACACCACTAAATATCCCACAATTTCGTCACAAAACAACCAATAAATCGACCCAACCCGCCGACTACCCCCACGGCCGAATAACAGAGAGGAACAGGGAGGAGAAGTTACCTATTTTTCGGTCGGGTCTGACGCAGAAAACCAAACCACGCTCTGGCTTCAGCTCGCCAGAGGTCACTCGCCTGAGCAGTGGCCGAAGCCGCGGGGTCGCCGGAGAAGAGACGTCGCTCGGCTCTCTCTCTCGCGTCTTGAGCTCGGGCCGAAGAGAAACAGAATGGCTTCTTCGCGAAGTCATTCTGTTTTTCTATAAAAAAATATTTTATTTATTTATTTATTTATTTTATTTAATTTTTTTGTTATGTTATGTATTTATCTAAAGCAAGAAATACCCAAACCTAAATAAAACCATTCACTTTTCTTTTAAATTAATTAAAATAACCTACTTTATTATTCTTTTATTTTCTTTCTATTTTCCTTTAAAAAAACCCGGGTGTTACAAAACCATTGGACAATTTAGTGGAATGGTCACAGACAATCTTCATCATCATCTCAAAGCATTTTGAGAAGTGAGTGACTCTTTTCATTTTCCTGGAGTTTCAGTTGAGGCATTAAGACTAAAGCTTTTCCCGTACTCTTTAAGAGACCGAGCACGAGATTGGTTGGATAGCATCCAATCAAATACTATCACTACATGGGGAGAGTTAGCCAAGAAATTTATTATCAAATACCATCCACCAGTGAGGAATGCCAGAATGAGGAGTGAAATCACCAGTTTTCAGCAGAGGAATGGAGAGTCACTTTATGAGGCCTGAGACAGATTCAAGGAACTACTCAGGCAATGCCCTAACCATGGAATACCACACTGGATTAAGCTGGAGATATTTTACAATGGATTAAATGGGCAAACAAGATCTATCATTGATACTGCAGCAAACGAGACACTTCTCTCTAAATCCTTTAATGAAGCTTATGAATTGCTTGAGATGATGGCAGTGAACAGTTATCAATGGTCTTCAGAAAAATTTAACCCTACGAGGCGGGCACCTGAAATTTATGTTCTGGATGAGGTGTCGGCTTTGAATGCAAAGATTGCTACGCTGGAAAATGCCATCAAGTAGATGAACAGACCACTTAAGTCGTCAGCAAGAGAGGTTTCAGGAATTTTTTATGGAGAAAACCAAAATGAAAATTCATATCCTACTAATCCAGAATCTGCAAATTATGTTGGATACAATATGAACAACAATCCATACTCGCAGACATACAATCCTGGCTGGAACCAACATGTAGAGTTTCAATGGAATTCGCAACCGCAGAATGCTACAACATCAACCAAAGCTGCAGCAAATTACAAGCAAGATTTCTCACAGCCAACTCATACTTCGATACATCAAGAACAATCAGATAGCTTCGCTAGAGAATATACTGTTGAGACAGATGTGATCTTGTAGAACTTGGCTGCATCAATAAAAAATATGGAGACACATATGGGGCAGCTGACTCAATCTTTAAGCACAAGGACTGTAATGCAATTATCAAGCGATACAGAAATGCCGCAAAGATCAGAAAAGGAGCATTGTAAGGCCATAGTATTGAGGAATGAACGGGAACCTGAGATTCTAGAAAAACAACAGAAAGCAGAGAATTTAAAGAAACAAGATGAGTTGGTTGAACAAGAAGAATTGAGAAAACCAGAAAAGAGCAACCCAAAAAATGATGTTGTAGCAACACCGCAGCAACAACAAGGTAAATTAAGAATACAGAAGCCATCTCCACCATCCCCTCAAAGACTACAGAAGCACGAAGAAAAAGAAATTTTTGGGAGAAAGGATGAGATTCTTTGCTATGGCGAAGACGTGAATGAGCAGTAGATTATTTTTAATGTATTGAAAGCTACGAAGTGCCCTTATGATGAAGAAGACTACTTTTGTATATCAGAAAGAATAAAACCAAAAGAAACAAAGAAGAATTCTCGGAGCCACAGAAAACAGTTTGAAACATCAGTGAAGACTGAATATAACCTAGAAGTTTTCAAGCTATCTGTTGAAGACGCACCTACACTGGAGCTCAAACACCTGTCCTCTTATCTCAAACATCAAGTGACCATAGCATATCATCCACAAAGCATAGTAACATGAAGCATGGAAAGTCAGGATGAGGACTTAAAACATCAAGCGCTTATTGGGAGGCAACCCAATTTTTGATATCCTTTTGTGTTGGTTTTTGTTTATTTTATTATTTTTTTTAGCTTTTGCTTTCAATAATGTTGATGCTGGAATGTTTACTGTAGCATTCAGGTCTGCACAATCAGGGGAAGAAAAAGAACCACGCCACCATCCAAATGCTGCAAGTAGAGCTGCAGCATCAGCCGAGAACATAGTGTACCAGCAACAAATCATGGAGGGATTAAAGCTTCTTGATGAAAGACTAGCCAAGCCAACCTTCCCTCACTTTTCCACAATGCTGCTCCACAACTCAGACTCTGAATTAGAACCCGCAGCATAATCATCCAGGGAAGTACTTACCCCCTAATTTTGTTTTATTTTGTTTAAATTTTAAACTATATTTTGTTCGACAGTAGGGACACTGTCGAGTTTGAGTTTGGGGGTGAGGAAACGGGTGGAAAAATTGACTGAAAATTGGTTGTTAGTTGTGACAAATATCAAATGAATATAAAATTTTCAAGTGTTTCCTAATTGAGTAAGTTATTGAATAATATCATTGTCACATATTATTAGAAATTAATTAAGACTTATTCCCATGAGCTTATTTTTACTAACACACAAACTTCCTTTAATTGCTTAGGAATATCATCTTTACTAGACCTTACAATTATAGGTAGATGACAACAATTCAATGTTTGACAATGGAAATTAGCAATAAAAGAATAAAAAAAGAAAAAAAAAGGATTATTAACATAATAAGTTTGGGGGTTATACCGAAAAAAAAACAAAAAGAAAAAATACAATTTTCTAATCTACTTTCAATTTCGAGTGAGCCTTTTGGATACTCGATGGATAGAAATAAATTAGAGGAACTCCATTGCATAATTATTGACTATACTCCTCTATTATTTTATATGAGTATACATATCTTTAAGTGACACTACTGAGTAACTGGAGGCCTTCATGACCAATGTTGTCAATCGCGTAAAAAGGTAGTGTGACTTATAGAGAAAGTCAAATACAAAAATTGTATATCCCCTTTACTTGTTTTTGTATTATCAAAAAAAAAAAAAACTTTGAAAGCTAATTAACTTAGGAAAAACATTGAGGAATTGATATTCTATGATATTCATTGTGATATTTAGTTTTGATTTTTGAACTTAGCAATTCAAGAGGAGTTTGAGCACACACACAGTTTGAAAAATTAGTTTATTGGGAAATAAATCTATATTGATTGCTTTTATTTGTGAAAGTGAAATTTTCCAATAATTTACAAGTTACGAAATATTTTGAAAATTACATGGCATTCGTTAATATTACTTTGGAGTGGGAATCCCATGTTTTTTATTTTATTTGCATCACTCGAGGACGAGTAACAGTTTAAGTTTGGGGGTATTTGATAACTCTAAAATTAGAGTTATCAAGTGGAGGGGCAAATAAGTAATTTTACAAGTCAAATTTAATTAAAATTTACAACCCTCCCCTCCATTCACGTATTCACTCTGCAGAAAGAAAAGGGAGAGAAAGACTTAGGCGATTTAGCGATTCCTCCCCCTCCCTCACGTGTTCTCTTTTTCGGCAACCAACGCCTCTCTTCCAGCGACTCGTCCTTCACGCTTCTTCTCCGAAATCACTCCTTAGGTAAGGTTCTACGGTTTTGGAAGGTTTATTTCTGGTTTTTAGGGGTTTAAATGATTAGGGTTTCGTTTAGGGTCTTACGAAATAGCCTAGTTATGTTAGAAACGGCTAGGTTTACCCTATTTATGACTCTAATAGTCATATTTATGGTTATTGGTGAAAGTTAGTTGGTTTAATAAAGGTTGTTGAAGTTTTTGTGGTTGGAAGTTTAAGAAAACTCCATTAATGGAGATTTTAGAAATGTGGAGCGTAAATTGCTTGATAAAATGCCCTAGAGAAGTAAATTAGAATCTTAGGAAATTTCTTTTAGTTAAGAGTTTCGTTAGTTTTTGAAGTTTGATTGTTTAGGCCCAGTTTTAACAAAGAACGTTGTGGATTGGCTTAGGTGAACAAGGCTCACAGACAGTGCTCAGTGTGCTAAGAACCCGAGGTAAGTTCTCGTGACTTACTATGCCCGATAGGCCTACACCATACGTCATGTTTTTGTAACAACCCGAACTTTCAGAACCCGGTTTGTTACACAATCTTGCACGAAACTCGGAAAAACTTTGAACCAAACTTAGGGGTCTACTCAAAAGTCAAAATTTGATGTTTTCTAAAACTTCAAACATTCAAGAACTTACAGCGGAAATCGTTTAAGTAAAAAAAAATTAAACAAAGCTATTGTACGATGCTTGATTAATCAGTTGAAATGTTGAGGAATAATCAGCAAAAAGAATAAAAGTTTAAATTGTAAAATACTCCATGAGTCTTAAAAAGTCAAACGCGTCACCCGCTGAACAAAGTCAACAAAAAGGGGCTGAAGCAGAAAATAGAAGACAACATCCGGTGACAAAACGACAAAATATTCTCTACACCTACCGGTGACGTCAGCCGGATGATCGACGTTATACTGCATCCACCGGTGACTAGACGACAAAACGCTTCTTACATCTTCCGGTGGATTATCACACGACATCCACCGGTCACTAAACGACAAAACACCTCCTACATCTTCTGGTGGATTAACACACGACATCCACCGGTCACTAAACGACAAAACACCTCCTACATCTTCCGGTGGATTAACACACGACATCCACCGGTCACTAAACGACAAGAGACTCTCTACATCATACGTCGGGTTTTCACACGACATCCACTGGTGAGTAGAATACTCGACATCATCCGGTGACGTCAGCCGGATGATTTGATCCGCTAATGTCTATCAGCGAACAAACACCCAACATCCACCGGCGAACCCATTCGCCGATGGTTGAACTTACAAACTCACTCAAGACATTCAAAAACCCCTGACCCTAAGTAACTCCAGAAAACTCAACAGAAAGTAGAACAATATCTTAACTACTCAAATTCCTTACAAAAACATCTCTAGCTGCGAGAAAGACGAGTTTACTTCACTAAAACCATTAGAACAGTTCAAAATCCTTACATTACTCGAATTCAGTAAAATCGCATTTAAGCCTAACCAAATACTATTATCAGAAAGCTCAAAAAGAACATATTCGAAATATTGAAAACCACTACTGTCATGAAAACTCAACACACAAAAATTAAAATACTGTCAACTGAACCTTCACACCAACTGACATCAGTTAAACCGCCCCATCAGCTGCCAGATGGTTACAAAGATGCACTCCAAAACCAGTCTAGTCCTCAGTAGACTCGGAAAACACACCTGCTATCACTTCTTCACCTACATCACAAAACTCATCTATTAGCCTAATGCTAAGTAAGTAAAGCAGTAATGAAATGAAACACTGAAATATAAATTCCTAAACATGCAATTTCTACTTTCTCAACTCAGTTGTTCATGCTTCGTTTCTGTTCAGATCCCCCTGTGAAGTTGAGAGTCGGATCAACCCTCCCAAAGTATAAATATCCACTGTCTCATTAAGGGGTGGATTAGTTCCCTTAACAGTAAATCTGATTCACATGTTCAGATCCCCCTGTGAAATTAGAAGTTAGATCAATTCTCCCAAAGTATAAATATCCACTGTCTCATTAAGGGGCGGATTAGTTCCCTTAACAGTAAAACTGATTCACATAACTGTTTCAATATGTTCAATCCTCACCATGCTGACATGCATTCAAATTCATTTTCGTTTATTTTTAAAACATGATGCATGACATACCAATACATTCTAGCAAACAAACCCTAACGTTTTGTGATGTAGGCCCGAAGGCACAAGCAAACTTTACTTACCTGGCTCTCCTGGTGATGCTCGGTTTCAACTACTCCAAAAGCTCGCTTACCTAAGTTTATGGCAATACATTAATCCAACTCTCCCTAGACCTTACCAAAAATCAATAATAGGATTGAGGAAACCGATTTAAAACTCTGCTACCCGTGTAATCCCTTTTATCTCTAAGAACCCGAACCTACGCTCAATCTCAGCACCTTCAAAATCCTCACATTGTACTCCCTCAGGTAACTAACCACTATATCTTAAGAGAAATGAGGAAAACTTACCTAAGTTGAAGGAGAATCGGGCGAGGAAAATCGCCTAGAGAGCTAAGCTACTTGAGCTGAAAACCCGAAGAGGAAAAGTATGAAATTGGTGGCGGCTACAGTGCATTAAACCCAACCCTCTTTCCTTAAATACGTTATCCGCTTTTGAAAATTGTAAATTTACTCTAGTGCCCTTGCCTAGTCTTTTAATAACCCTATTTAAATTATTGATTAATCAGGTGTATACCATTAATAATAAAAGAGCTGGTTCGATAGAACCGAGTGTTACAATCTACCCTCCTTAAAAGAATTTTGTCCTCAAAATTCAGTACCTGAATAATTCTGGGTATTGGTCCAACATGTCTTGCTGGCGCTCCCAAGTTGTCTCATCTACGTTCTTGTTGTGCCATAAGACTTTCACTAGTGGAACCTCTTTGTTGCGCAAAACCTTCACTACATAGTCTAAGATCCTTACAGGTTTCTCCTCATATATAAGAGTAGGGTGAACTTCAATATTCTGCTGTTCCACAATCTGAGAAGGATCTCGTACACATTTCTTAAGCATGGAGATATGAAACACATCATGGATTCCTTCCATAGAGGTTGGTAGCTGTAACTGGTAGGCTGTCTTCCCAACACTTTTCAAGATCGAGAATGGTCCAATGAATCTAGGCTTCAACTTTCCTCTCTTCCCAAATCTCACAACTCCCTTGAATGGTGACACCTTGAGAAAAACTTCATCACCGATCACAAATTCTAACTCTCTACGCCTGCAATCTGCATAACTCTTCTGTCGACTCTGAGCTGCCAAAATTCTCTGACGGATGAGGGCAACCTTCTCAATAGTTTGTTGCACAAGGTCAGGACCAAGCAACTGCACTTCTCCAACTTCATCCTAGTACAAAGGTGATCTGCATTTTTGCCCATACAATGCTTCATACGGTACCATTCCTATTGTTGTCTGAAAACTGTTATTATAAGAAAACTCCACTAATGATAAATATTTACTCCAAGATCCTTGAAAATCTAATATGCAGGCACGGAGCATATCTTCTAATGTTTGGATGGTTCTTTCGGATTGTCCATCTGTTTGAGGGTGGAAAGCTGTGCTAAAACTAAGCTGTGTTCCCATAGCTTTGTGTAAACTCTTCCAAAACTTAGATGTGAATCTGGAATCTCGATCTGAAACTATGGTACAAGGAACCCCATGCAATCTAACAATCTCTTGCATGTACAATTCGGCAAGCTGATCCATCGAGTAAGTTATCTTAATTGGCAGAAAATGAGCAGATTTGGTTAGACGATCAACTATAACCCAAATTGCATCATGTCCCCTTGCTGTCCTAGGTAATCCAACAAAAAAATCCATCATTATTTGTTCCCATTTCCATTCAGGAACTGGTAAGGGTTGCAATGCTCCAGAGGGTCTCTGATGCTCGGCCTTAATCCGTTGACAGCACAAACACGATCCTACATATTCTGCCACACTTCTCTTCATGCTTGGCCACCAATAATGCTATTTAAGATCCTTGTACATCTTGGTGCTCCCAGGGTGAACAGAGAACCTGGAAGAGTGTGCCTCAGAAAGGATCTCACCACGAAGTTCTTTAATGGCAGAAACAAACCATCTATTTCTAAACTTAAGGATTCCATCGGTGGAGTGGTTAAAATCCGACTTGTCCGTAGAATCCATGCTTGACTTGTACTTATTACACTCATCATCATTCGTCTGGGCTTCCTTTATTTTCTCCAGAATGGTAGGCTTTAAGGTTATGGCTGAAAGTATAGCTGATACACTGGATACTGCTTCTAGATTAAACTTTAGGAATTCTGACTCTAAATCTAATGGCATACTGAAAACCATAGTTGGGGTTGATATTGTTACTCTACTCAAGGCATCTGCCACCACATTTGCCTTGCCAGGATGATATTTTGTTTCAAAGTCATAGTCCTTGACAAATTCTAACCACCGACGTTGCCTCATATTCAATTTTTTCTGTGTGAAAATATACTTCAGACTTTTATGGTTTGAAAATATCTCGCAAGACTGTCCATACAAGTAATGCCTCCAAATCTTAAGTGCAAATACAACAGCAGCTAGTTCTAAGTCATGGGTAGGGTAATTCTTCTCATGAGTTTTCAACTATCTGGAAGCATAAGCTATTACTTTACCATCTTGCATTAACACACATCCAAGACCAATCTTGGAAGCATCACAGTAAATGCTAAACTTACCATTATCGACAGGAAGGGTCAGAATTGGAGCATTTGTCAGTTTCTGTTTCAAGGTCTGAAAGCTATGCTCACATTCCTCAGTCCATCTATACATCACATTTTTCCTTGTTAACTTAGTAAGAGGTGTAGCAATCTTTGAAAATCCCTCAATAAATTTTCTATAATATCCTGCTAATCCAAGGAAACTTCGAATATCAGTAGCATTCCTTAGTTGGGGCCATTCCTTAACTGCTTGAACCTTAGCTGGGTCAACGGATATCCCATCTCCAGAGATAACATGTCCTAAGAAGTGAACTTGGTCCAACCAAAACTCACACTTAGAAAACTTGGCGTAAAGTTGGTGCTGTTTTAATACTTCCAACACCAAGGTCAGGTGTCTAGCATGCTCGTCCTTGGAACGGGAATAAATTAAAATATCATCAATGAACACTATGACAAATTTATCTAAGTATTCATGAAACACCCTATTCATGAGATCCATGAATGCTGCTGGCGCATTAGTCAATCCAAAGGACATAACCAAAAACTCATAATGTCCATACCTTGTGCGAAAAGCTGTCTTAGGAATATCTTCAGATTTGACTTTTAACTGGTAAGAACCAGACCTAAGGTCAATCTTAGAGAAAACTCTTGCACCATTAAGTTGGTCAAATAAATCGTCAATCCTCGGCAATGGATACTTATTCTTGACAGTTAACTTGTTCAATTCTCTATAATCAATGCACATACGCATTGATCCATCTTTCTTTTTGACAAAAAGGACAGGTGCGCCCCATGGTAAAAAACTAGGGCGTATGAATCCTTTCTCCAGAAGATCCTCTAACTGCTTCTTCAGTTCCTTAAGTTCTGTTAGTGCTAGTCTATATGGATTCTTAGACACAGGCTCGGCTCCAGGGTAAACATCAACAACAAATTCAATTTCCCTATCTGGCGGCAAACCAGGAAGGTCATCTAAGAATACTTCGGGGAAGTCTTGGACAATTAGGACATTCTGAGGATTTGCTTTTCCTACAAGCTGTGTGTCTAAAACACTAGCTAAGAAGCACAAATACTCTCCACATAGGGAAGGTCTTGTGTTAATAGAAGTCATCACAGACATTTCCTTACTCTTCCTTGAAGCTTGAAAGGTGTGTTTCGAACTACCAGGGGGTTGGAAGCTAACTATTCCAGTCCTACAATCTATTGTGGCATGCTGTTTAAACAACCAGTCCATTCCTAGGATTACATCAAATCCTATTATATCCATAATTATAAGATCAGCAGGTAGACTTACATTCCCTACTAACACTTCGCTGTCAAGCATCACTTGGTTAGAGTGCATGCGTCCACCAGAAGGCAATGCAACGTTAAACTCATGCATGGAAGGGGTAAACGGTACATCTAACTTAACAGCAAAAGCAGATGTTATAAATGAATGTGTTGCGCCAGAATCTATCAAAGTAAAAGCAGGCACAGAGTTGATCAATATAGTACCTGACACCACAGCAGGCTGTTCTTCATCTCCCGACTCCATCATGGAGAAAATTCTTGGTTTAATCGTAGCAGGGCCGCTCTTAGAAACTGGACAGTCTCTACTAATGTGACCGACCTTGTTACAGTTGTAGCATCTGATGACTCTAGGCTTCGAGCACTCTTTGTATGTGTGTCCAACTTCTTCACAGTTGAAACACTTCCCAAAGCCTAGTCTGCACTCCCCCAGGTGGTTCTTCAAACACTTAGGACACTGGGGAAATTTCCTGACATTTTGCATCTTCCCACCCGCTCCTTGGCTATTTTGGCCTTCACTTGGCCTCTTCGTTCCCCTATGCTGGTGTGGCTGGTTAAACCTTTGTGTGACCTCCCTTGGTCTAGCACACTTCCCTTCAGCTTCTTCCACTTCCAGAGCAATGGACATAACTTTACTGAATGTTAAACCGTTAATACCACAGAATTTAACTCCACGGTAGATTTCTGGCTTCAGTCCATGCACAAATTTAAACACTTTATCCTCTTCCTTGTGAGAAAAATGCCCAGCAAACCTGGACAAGGACTCAAATTGTCTACTGTATTCGGCCACAGACCCTATCTGCTTCAAGTTCAGAAACTCCAACTTCTTCGCAGTCTGGACTGTGCTGCTGGAATACTTCTCATAGAAAATGTCCTTGAATTGTGACCAGGACATTGCCAAAACATCAGTGGTGGTCTCTATTGTTTCCCACCGGAGTTGAGCTTCACTAGCTAAATGAAAGGTTGCCAATGTGACCTTGTCTCCTTCTCCAATATTGGCACACCTAAACATACTTTCAATCTTCCTAAGCCATCCATCAGCAATTACTGGATCAGATGACTGTCCATCGAACGTGGATGGTCTTAGTCTCCGGAATCTATCTCCAGAATGTTCATTGCTAGACTTCCTTGCACCTCTCGGTTCAACAGTACCCCTAGTTGGTCAGACTGTTGGCGCACTAAATCAGTTTGCTGACGCACTAAATCTGTCAGCTGCCTAATCACACTAGGCTCCTCTTCACCCCTCACATTTGGCATTTCTTTTGGCACTCTAGGTCTTCCTGGGCATATTGCCATTGTACTAAATTCCTGTACAGGGTTAATTGCACTCTTAAATATCTATTAACTAAGGTTAACATAAACACTTACAGTTGTTGAAGTACTTCCATGCAACGATTGGCACTGATGAGTAATCTTTTGAACGGTTTAACTGAATGTCTCTGATACCATACTGTAACAACCCGAACTTTCAGAACCCGGTTTGTTACACAATCTTGCACGAAACTCGGAAAAACTTTGAACCAAACTTAGAGGTCTACTCAAAAGTCAAAATTTGACGTTTTCTAAAACTTCAAACATTCAAGAACTTACAGCAGAAATCGTTTAAGTAAAAAAAAATTAAACAAAGCTATTGTACGATGCTTGATTAATCAGTTGAAATGTTGAGGAATAATCAGCAAAAAGAATAAAAGTTTAAATTGCAAAATACTCCATGAGTCTTAAAAAGTCAAACGCGTCGCCCGCTAAACAAAGTCAACAAAAAGGGGCTGAAGCAAAAAATAGAAGACATCAACTGGTGACAAAACGACAAAATATTCTCTACACCTACCGGTGACGTCAGCCGGATGATCGACGTTATACTGCATCCACCGGTGACTAGACGACAAAACGCTTCTTACATCTTCCGGTGGATTATCACACGACATCCACCGGTCGCTAAAGGACAAAACACCTCCTACATCTTCCGGTGGATTAACACACGACATCCACCGGTCACTAAACGACAAAACACCTCCTATATCTTCCGGTGGATTAACACACGACATCCACCTGTCACTAAACGACAAGAGACTCTCTACATCATACGTCGGTTTTTCACACGACATCCACCGGTGAGTAGAATACTCGACATCATCCGGTGACGTCAGCCGGATTATTTGATCCGCTAATGTCTATCAGCGAACAAACACCCAACATCCACTGGCGAACCCATTCGTCGATGGTTGAACTTACAAACTCACTCAAGACATTCAAAAACCCCTGACCCTAAGTAACTCCAAAAAACTCAACAGAAAGTAGAACAGTATCTTAACTACTCAAATTCCTTACAAAAACATCTCTAGCTGCGAGAAAGACGAGTTTACTTCACTAAAACCATTAGAACAGTTCAAAATCCTTACATTACTCGAATTCAGTAAAATCGCATTTAAGCCTAACCAAATACTATTATCAGAAAGCTCAAAAAGAACATATTCGAAATATTGAAAACCACTACTATCATGAAAACTCAACACACAAAAATTGAAATACTGTCAACTGAACCTTCACACCAACTGACATCAGTTAAACCGCCCCATCAGCTACCAGATGGTTACAAAGATGCACTGCAAAACCAGTCTAGTCCTCAGTAGACTCGGAAAACACACCTGCTATCACTTCTTCACCTACATCACAAAACTCATCTATTAGCCTAATGCTAAGTAAGTCAAGCAGTAATGAAATGAAACACTGAAATATAAATTCCTAAACATGCAATTTCTACTTTCTCAACTCAGTTGTTTATGCTTCGTTTCTGTTCAGATCCCCCTGTGAAATTGGGAGTCGGATCAACCCTCCCAAAGTATAAATATCCACTGTCTCATTAAGGGGTGGATTAATTCCCTTAACAGTAAATCTGATTCACATGTTCAGATCCCCCTGTGAAATTGGAAGTTGGATCAATTCTCCCAAAGTATAAATATCCACTGTCTCATTAAGGGGCGGATTAGTTCCCTTAACAGTAAAACTGATTCACATAACTGTTTCAATATGTTCAATCCTCACCATGCTGACATGCATTCAAATTCATTTTCGTTTATTTTTAAAACATGATGCATGACATATCAACACATTCTAGCAAACAAACCCTAACGTTTGTGATGTAGGCCCGAAGGCACAAGCAAACTTTACTTACCTGGCTCTCCTGGTGATGCTCGGTTTCAACTACTCCAAAAGCTCGCTTACCTAAGTTTATGGCAATACATTAATCCAACTCTCCCTAGACCTTACCAAAAATCAATAATAGGATTGAGGAAACCGATTTGAAACTCTGCTACCCGTGTAATCCCTTTTATCTCTAAGAACCCGAACCTACGCTCAATCTCAGCACCTTCAAAATCCTCACATTGTACTCCCTCAGGTAACTAACCACTATATCTTAAGAGAAATGAGGAAAACTAACCTAAGTTGAAGGAGAATCGGGCAAGGAAAATCGCCTAGAGAGCTCGGCTGCTTGAGCTAAAAACCCGAAGAGGAAAAGTATGAAATTGGTGGCGGCTACAGTGCATTAAACCCAACCCTCTTTCCTTAAATACGTTATCCACTTTTGAAAATTGTAAATTTACTCTAGTGCCCTTGCCTAGTCTTTCAAAAACCCTACTTAAATTATTGATTAATCAGGTGTATACCATTAATAATAAAAGAGCTGGTTCGATAGAACCGGGTGTTACAGTTTTGTTGTTGAGGATTGTTGGTGCATTGGATGTTTTTATGCTTTGGATCGGTAGCTTAGGTTTAGTTTGTTTTATAGGAAATGTTTGTATGGTTTTGATGGTATTCACACTGTTTATTTTATGTTGCGCAATTAACTGCTCATGCATCATGGTTTTACAAATGGTGTGGAAATTCCAAGTAAAGTATCATGACAATGAATTTATGCATTGATTTTACAAATGGTGTGGAAATTCCAAGTAAAGTATCATGACAACGACTTCCAAGCGGTTAGATAGCCCACACCATCTGAAGGGAGGAAAACCCACTCACCATGGAACGCCAGGTCTGAACCTCGTTCCCGATAAACCCATTTCATGGTTGTTTACATGATACTTTTCTTGCATTTCTTATATTTTCTTTTCCATAAAATCAATGCGTAGATTCCCTTCAGATGGTGTGGGCTATGTAACCGCTTGATGTGCCATATCCATTTGTTGTGTGCTGCCCCGATAACTATAGACTGACACGTACTGATAAATGAAATGACATGGATAGACTATTTTATAGCAGTGCATATACATGTTCATGCATAAGCATTTACGTAGAATTTACTGAGATTTATCTCATAGGCGTCTTTATGGTGTAGGTGACCTCGAGTAAGGTGAAGATTACCTTCCTCCACCATACAAGCATGCAGATTAAAGAAGGGTGCCCGTGGGAGTGCGTTGAGCAGTTGAGGCACTTTTGACCCGTGGGAGCAATAGGTTAAGTGTTTTGTAGTTTTGGGGTGTATGATGGGCTGATAGGTGACAATATAAAAAGAAATGTATAGAAACTCATTTTAGGGTGCTTGGTATCTGGATAGTATATATATTGACGTTTTGATGAAATGGATTTGATATTGATGATTTGATGTGGATTTTGGATTATTTAGAGATGGGTTGTCTTTTGATGATTTTTATAAGCTTCCATTGCATATGTTTGGTTGATGATGAAATAGGCTAGATTATATGAATGAAAATGGAAATTTTGAGGATTTGAGGTTTAGAGTCGGGATTTGATGATGTTGGTTGATGATTTAGATTTATGAAGGTGTATTTTAGTTGAAAGGTTGATGGGTATTTTGAGGATGATTATTGGAGTGTGTATTAGGTGGAAAATGGAAGAAAATTGGCTAAGGGAAAATTTTGGCTCGGAGTGATGCGTTAGGCGCGCAGGCCGCGCAGGCAGGGCGAGTAGGGCACGCGCCGCCCTGCAACTGATCAATCGGCTACTGATGGCCGATCGATTGGCTATTCATGGCCGATCGATCGGCCAATTTTCTGGAAAAAGATGGGCAACCAGAGAGCTAGCCGATCGATCGGTGCCTATGGCCGATCGATCGGCCAACAGTGCGCGCGTTTTGGGAAATTCCAGAGCGCTAGCCGATCGATCGGCTCTTGATGGCCGATCGATTGGCCCTCGCTGGCACTGCGCGCTGGGCACTGCGTGATGGCACTGGGTGTTGGCGCTGGCGAGTGGGTGCGCAGTGAGAGGCGCGGTTGGCGCGTGATGGTAGCGCGAAGCGCGCGGGACGCTCGCCATGGCCGAACGGTGCGCGCAGTGGGCACGCGCGCCGTATGCAAGGCGCACCCCAAGCATGCCAATTGATATGTTTTGGTGTCCTAAACCTCTTTTGGTGATTCCCGACATTAGACGAGTCGTATTGGGTACGTTTTACGTTAGACTCTAACGTCGATAGATATGGATTGAATGTCTGAATCCGTTCTCTAACGAATGAACGAATGAAAAGGAAAGGAAATGAAAAATGAAAACGAGAAAAGAAAAATGAAAAATTTAATGAGAACGGGTAGGGTAGTATGTATGTATGTCACGTATTAGGCCGTGGCAGCCCTGGCACGGGTCGTCACACCTTTGATGTCGTCCGATTTTATATCTTCCAATTTTCTGTCTTCTGACATGAATGTCTTTCAATTTTCTGTCTTCCAACTTTAATGTCTTCCAATTTTCTGTCTTCTGATTTTATGTCGTCCGCTTTTAGTAGAAGTCAATTCCAGAGAGTTTAAGTTAAGGTCAAGCTATTGACCGCTATCCTTTGATGTCGTTCGATTTTATGCCTTCTGATTTTAATGTCTTCCAATTTTCCGTCTTCTGATTTTATATCATCCGCTTTTAGTAGAAGTCAATTCCTTCCGATTTTATGTCTTCTGAATTTATGTCTTCCGATTTATGTCTTCCAATTTTATGCCTTTCGATTTATGTTGTCTGATTTTTGTAGAAGTCCATTCCAAAGAAGGTAGCAATATTTTTTTTTATGAACATTTCACACTATCTTCAAAGGCTTGAAAACAACTCTAGGCTTTTTTTTTTTAGAGTTTTAAAAAGTCAAAAATTTTCACGTCCAAAATGTCAAAGTTAAAGTGAACGTCAGGTTGTGTCTCGTGTCGTTCCGGTGGGGTTTGGGTTGTCACGGAAATTTTTTCAGGCTAGCTCATTAGGCTTGACTCGTTAGGCTTATGAGTGGTCATGGGCTGGTTCAGT
Source organism: Begonia masoniana (assembly GCA_022432975.1). Classification (NCBI taxonomy): domain Eukaryota; kingdom Viridiplantae; phylum Streptophyta; class Magnoliopsida; order Cucurbitales; family Begoniaceae; genus Begonia; species Begonia masoniana. The sequence goes on from CM039507.1 coordinate 41,366,676, forward strand.
CCGGTCCCTAGCCTGGACCGAAACCGGCCCGAATGGTTTTGGGATTTTTATCTTGAAACCGAAACTGGTCCAGGCGGGACCAGGACCGACCAGGGACCGGACCGAAGGTTCCTCCCAGGTTATTTAGTTTCTTTTTACAAAAAAATTATAAAAAATGAAAAAAAAAATAAAAACGATAAATATAACAAAATAAATACAATATCCAAAATAAATACAACTATGTAACATACAAACTAAAAGTCTGTATTCAACTATCAAACATTAAAATGAAAAAAAAAAAAACAACAGCCAAAATAAATCTAAGTATATAATATACAAACTAAAAGTCTAAATTCAACTATCAAACATTAAAATATAATCTAAGAAACTAAATACAACATAAAAAAAAATCCAACTATGTAACATTCAAACTAAATGCAACTATCAAACATTAAAATGCAAGCTAAGAAACTAAAGTCAACATCCAAAATTTATCCAAGTACTTTAAAACTTAAAAGTACAATCTAAATAATAAATCCAATTACATAGACAATTTCATGGCAGCAACCAAACAATCAATCTAAATAATAGCCATAACTACAATATCAAGTCATCTATATGTCATCTTGTACTTCTAAAAAATTATCATCAGAATGGTCAACGTCAACGACATCTTCAAAATGACAATATTGAAGACATTAGTTAATCCTTAATTTAGAGATAAACATGTAAAATAAATAAATATTAGAATGTTCGAACTTTATTGTATAGGTGTCAATGTCGTAGTACTACTATCTTCTAAATCACATGTAGAAACTTTAAATGGATTGGAAGTTTTGATCCAACTTTGTGAACACATCAGAGCTTCAACACTTTGTGGGCTTAGAGAATTGCGTAAAGCGTCAAGAACACGACCACCACAACTAAAAGCAGACTCTGACGCCACCGTAGAAATTGGAATGATCAATATATCTTTTGCAATGACACTCAAAATTCAATACTTCTCGGAGTGCCTCTTCCACCACAATAAAATGTCAGAACTATCTTGAACAATCTCTAACTTCTCAGACAAATATAGATCAATCTCTGACTCAATATTTTCATCACCTATCTCAGAAGAATTGTCCGGATCATAACAGATAGAGTACACTGCACTTGAACGAGCTTGCACCAAAAAACTCATTGACTTTGGAGACATTTGTTGACTACTGTTGCTAAGAGGCTGGTCTTCATTGGTTGTATCACATTTATATTCTATATACAACATTCGAACTACATCCTCTACTTGCTTTATGTATTCTACAGTTTTTTCACTTCCAAATAAAATGTTTAAACAATGTTGTTAAAAAATTTGTTTTGCAGCTTGGATCAAGAACAAGTGCAACATATGCAAATATGTTTATTTTTTCGAATAATCCCCAATATTTGTCAAATTTTTTAATCATCTCATTGACCATTCTTTTCAGAGTTATATTCTTGCCATTATCATATTTTTCAATAGCAATCATCAAATTGCAGACTTCGCCTACATACATATTTACTGTAATATGCAGAGAAACAGAAACATGAAGTGTCATTTTATAAAATGTCTATAAGAATTTAATAAATTCTCGAATGCATCTCCAATCTTTCATTGTGGGTGCAACTTCCACTCCCATTTCTTGCACAAAAGAGCTTTCATTCTCTGCAAGTTTTTCAAACGCCGCTTCAAACTTCTCAGTGTCTACCAGCATCAAATATGTTGAGCTCCAACGAGTAGGAACGTCGAGCAACTAATTACATTTGCAAGTAATTTTCACTGCATCAACTCAAGCTTTAAACTGTTGCAATCTTCTCGGAGAAGACCTTACGTACTTGACAACTTTTCTTACTCTGGCTATGAATGTTTGATGTTCTTTCAAACTGTCAGAAATGATCAAATTCAAGACATGTGCAAAACAATGCATGTGCATATGATCGCCATTTGAAATCAACCCCTTCCAATTTCTGATTGTCTTCGTCAAATAAGAGATAGCGACATCGTTGAAAGACGCATTGTCAACAGTGATAGTGGTAACATTTTCAAGCTTCCACTTAAGCAAACAGTTTTTAACTTCCTTACCAATGGTCTCACCCTTATGGTTTGGAATCAAACAAAAATTCAAGATCTTCTTTTGCACATGCCAGTTTTGATCAATGAAATGACATGTCAGCACCATGTAATTCAAATTTTGAATAGAGTTCCACGCTTTAGTGGTTAAACACATCCTCTGTGATGTTGAAAAAAAATACTCCTTCAACTTTTGTTTTTCATTCTGAAATATGCCTCGAATATCTCTTGCTATTGTCCTTCGAGATGACGTAATAAACTTCGGATTTAAATACAGACAAAATGTCTTTAAACCAATTTCTTCTACCACTTTCAATGTCAATTCATCGATTATAAGCATCTTAGCTAGAAATTCTCTAGCACCCATCATAGTAAATATGGGTATACTAGCACTTTTGCCCTTAATAGTTTTAAAGGAGAAAGTTGGTTACCTACTGTCCACATTTTGTGAATACTTTTTGCATACTTTATCATACTTGAAGTCTCATTCTTCGTCGGGTGTGCTGCATATATTTGTCCACAATAATTACAATATGCTTGATCTGTTCCCGGTACCTTACTGAAGTGAAGTCAAGCCATAGACTTAGATTTTTTTGAATCCACATGCAAACTTTCACTTTCGGAAGAATCCATCCTACCATAGAGCAAAAGCACATCGAACAAACAACCCACAACATTAATTAACAGCCAACAAATAGCACATAAATCAACAGCTAACAAACAACACATACAATTAATGTAACACCTGGCATTTTTGCCATGTAATTATTCCTTAAACTATTGAATGGAATTTATTGGCCATTAATAAAATGCGTATTTTATTTGAAGTTTTGTGATACCTTACCAAAAAAAAAAGTGAATTTTTTTGAAGTAAACGGATCGAAGAATCTAAGTAACAATTCAATTGGAAAACCAAGCTAAGTACAACCAAAACAAAACTATTTGGTTAGAAATCAATGGAGGGGCTGTTTAGGTAAGAATTAAAGTTGGTGGGAAGGAACCAATGAGCTATCGACACTTGGCAACTTGTTGAAGAAGCCATGTTCTTTGCTCTCCCCTCCTACGAGAAACCCTCACTTCCTCTTCTCTGCTCTTTCCACTTCCCTCTGTTTTCTCTCTTCCTGGCGATTTCAACCTTTCCAAAAGACTTCCATTCTCCTGTCTTCTCCAGTAAAGGTAATCATCTGCTAAGTTAGCAAGTTTGGATAAGTTAAAATGTGAGTTTTGAGGAAGTTTAAAGTTTCGATATTTTGAGAAAAACTCACTGTTTTTGGATGAAAACACGTTAGTTTGTTTTCTAAGGGTTTGAAAGGAGTTGCTGCTATTTCTACTAAGTTATTAGTGAGCATTTGCAGCTTGTTTATTTTTCTTACATGCATGCACAAGTTTACAGCAAACAGGTAAGTTCATACCCGTAGGTTGGCCCTTAAGGCCCTACGTCATGGAGACTCTAGGATTTTACCACTATCGGGAGGTTTCGGGTAGATAAGTTGAAGTTATATTCTGAGTAACCTGTTCTTCCTTTAGGTTATGTTGTGTTGTTTCTGTTGTCTGCTGTTTTAATTGTAAGCACAGTGAATGTCCATGCATACACGATTTTCCTAAAAGTTCATGCAAAACTATTTTCTGTACACGGTTTGAAGTTAAGAAAGATAAAATCTGACTGTAATGTATTGGTTAAGTGCGGGACGGAGACTGGTGTTCTGTTCTGTATTGTACTATATAACTGTTAGTGCCTGATAGTGCACTTCTGTCACGCTTGTTCTCCTATAAGCCCCACTTATACCCCTCTGCCACTGAAACGTAATGTACTGTACTGTCACCGTATTTCTGAAAGTTCATGCATAGCATATGCATCACTACATTTATATATGTTCTTACTGAGTTTTAGACTCATAGCTGAACTCCTTGATGTAGGTAGGATCCTCCAGATGAGGACTTTGTACCTCAGTCTGATGAATAGGTGGCTGGTGGCTGAGCTCTCGGGGTGGTTGCTGCAGCCAGACATATTTTTGTCCCGAGGTTTAAGTTTTTAAAGTAAAGTCCATATCTGTAAACTCTACGGGAATTCTGGTGTTTTTGTTTTAAAACTCTGTTGGGGTTCTGTGTTTTTGTTTTAAAAACTCTGTTGGAAATTCTGTTGGGGATTTTATAATGTATAGGTTCTGATGTTCGAGTTTTAAAACCTCTGTATTTAACAGTTGAATATATGTTCTGAAGTATTCTGGAATCGTTTGTAATATTTTGTACTTCAGGGTGTGCATGGATTATCTCTGATTTTAGAGTCATCCATGTAATCCGTTTTCCTTAAATTTCTGTCGTGTTTTCCTGATATGTCCAAGATCATATTTTGAATCATTTTTCTGAAACCTGAAGCTTTCATACCTTCTGTTTCCATGTAATCCTGTTAAAAGTTATCGATTTTGTCTTTAAAACCACATCCACCACTGCCACTGTTCAATTTTGTCTTATTCACATCCACCTGTGAATAGTACGCATCCACCGCTGCCACTGTTCACTTTTGTCTTATTCACATCCACCCGTGAATAGTACGCTTCCACCGTTGCCACTGTTCACTTTTGTCTTATTCACATCCACTTGTGAATAGTACGCATCCACCGCTACCACTGTTCACTTTTGTCTTATTCACATCCACTTGTGAATAGTAAATTTCTGTTTGTAGTTCACATCCACCGGTGAACAGTAAATTTCACTTTTTGTTTATTTTCACTGCATGTATTTTTATCACGTTTCCTCTACATGGCTGTCGCCCACCCAGCCCTTTTTTTTTTTAAATGTTCCAAGAATTCTATTTTCTTCTGTAATTCATTCTGCAGTCCGGTTTAACTGTTTTACCGTTTTGTCTTTAAATCCCGAGAAGGTTTTCTCTAGCTGTAAAGTTTTAAGGGTTGTTTTTAAAAGTCCAGTCGGTTTGTTTACAAAAAAAATATAGTCTCCGTTTTAAATGTCCCGAAGTGATGGCTCCTCGGACTCCGATCGGGTCGGGGGCCGTCACAATTAAACAACCAGCACATTAATCAATAGAATCTTTCATTTGATTTGGATTCACAGCAAGACAACCCCACAAAGTCACAAACATAAAATTACACAATAAAAATAACATAAAATTCTAAACAGCAAACAAAAATCACAATGTTCTTGGTCAATAGTTCCGAAGAGTCTCCCACCGGACCTAATTTTTACTAATACAAAAATTACATAATAAAGAATAAACACATACAGTGAGGTGAAGTAAGCAATTTTCAAGATTGGAGCAACCGAGCGGCAAGCAAAGAGCAGTGAGCAGGGAACAATTGAGCACCTAGAAGCGTCTACAATTTTTATGTAGAATTAATATTAAGCATTTTACCCAAACAAATTTAAGCATTAACTACTAAGCAGTACACAACTAAATATCACAATTCATAAACAAGAGACTAACAGAGTCTCTATTTGTGACACAAACATATAGTGAGCCTGAGCCGTGAGGAGTAGGAAGAATGGACCGAGGCGAATCGGAGTAGGGAGTGTAGGATTGAGATTGTCTAAGAGGGGGTGAATTAGACTTTTAAACTTAATTTATTAATCTAACTGATTTCTCTCTTGTCTTAAACTTCTAAGTTAACAGTAAACAACCAAATAAAATAGATTGAGAGAGAGAGAGAAATTAACACCAGAATTTTAACGTGGTTCGGCTAAACTTGCCTACGTCCACGCTCCAAGGCTCCCCCTTGAAGATTCTTAACCTTCTCCTCACGAGAAAACAAGATCGCACTTCAACGGGCGTCGATCTACAGCCTTTACAAACCGGATTGTTCTTCACGGGCAACAATCCACTGCCTTTTACAGAATATTGAATTTGTAGTTTTTCAGTACAGACTACTCTCCCTCAAAGATTAAATCTCAAGTTACAGATTCGAGAGGTGTAGAAGAAAATACAGAGTGTATTCTACTCGTTAGGGGTCAAAGCAATTTTTTTCCCAAAAGTTATTTCTCGAGCTTCTTTTCCAGCTTAAATACTCTGTCTGTAATTGGCTCTCTACATTGAATGCTTCTTTCTGGATATGGAAAAATATTACCGTTGGAGAAGCATTCGTACTAAGACAGATAGCTGTTGCTTTCTGGAGTAGCTATTTTCTCGTCGCCATTAATGCTCTGGAGTTTAAGTTCTAGACGAGGTCACTGTACCTTCGCGGAAATTTTGAATTCTGGCGGAAGATACTATTCACCGGTTGAGGTCTTTAAAATACTATTGGCAGAAGTATCTTTAAACGCCATCGGCAGATGTGACCTTGAAACGCCATCGGCAGATGTAACTTTAAACGCCATCAGCAGAAGTATCTTGAAACGCCATCGGCAGATGTAACTTTAAACGCCATCGGCAGAAGTATCTTAAAACGCCATCGGCAGAAATATCTTAAAACGCCATCGGCAGAAATGATCTTGAGACGCCATCAGCTGATGCAACATTACATTGCTTGAACCGGTATAGGTAGATGTGGCATTATAACGCTGAACTGCCATCGGTATATGATGCTTTAAAAAGCTGAACCGCCATCGATAGAAGCCTTCCTTGAAATATCATCGGTAGATGTAGGCTTTGAGAGTGCTGAGCCACTATCGGTAGAAGTCTTCAGAAATTTGTCGTCTAGCTATCGGCAGAGTTACTCTTTGTCGTGTAGCTATCAGCAGAGTTACTCTTTGGAAGACTTTGAAACGCCAGCGGTATATGTAGCTTATTTTGTCGTTTAGCTACCGGCAGAAGTAATCTTTTCTTTGAAAAGCCATCGGAAGATGTAGCTCTTTGAATGACTCTGCTTTTGTCGTTTAGCGATCGGTGGATGTAGAATATTTAACAGTTTTGAGCCATGTTTTACTATTAAGTCCTGAACACTAAACCAAATATTTTAAACAACTAAAATACCCTTTCCAAGGGCATTTCCAACAGAAAATTCTCATATGCATAACTCATTATTCTCATATATTAAACATAATCAAATTACATTTCTGAACATACAAATACATCATCAAAAACATATTTAGACTTAAACACTCTATAAGTCAACAATCTACCCCTTTTTGATGATGACAATCTATAAATTTGATTAGTTAACTCTTCCCCATAATTCTAGCTCCCCCACAGCATATGCATTCAAACCAATTTCAAACACTGTTCTTCAACAGATTTCAAACATGCATACCAGTACTGTCATATCAAATTTAATTTCGCATATCAGCATACAGAATAAATTAAACACTTTTCTCCCCCATTGACATTATCAAAAAAAGAGCAGAGAGACATAAGAAGCAATGCATTCAACACAATTCAGAGAAACATCAGAGTACCAAACATGTGAATATCAGAAAAATTGTATATAAAAAAAATATCCCCTATTTAAACGAAATCTAAAAAACGCTTCCAAAATGCATGGATAATCCAAGAAGGCACTTCAAGGTGTTGAAGGAAATAAGCATCCACGAGGGCTTGAAGTGATTCAATATCGAGAAGGAGTGGGGTTTGATAGACCACCAAATCCATACAAGGAGAAGGCTCTGGCTGAGGAGCAGCAGATGGAGAGGGTCTTCGAGATACCACCAAGTCCAGACATGATGGTTTCTCTACAGATGGACCTGCAGGAGAGACATCCATGGGAATGGCTGGCTCAGATGAAGGCTTGGGAACAGGAGGAGCAACAGGATTAGGAATTTACAGTTCTGCCTCCTGAAGATCCAAAGGCATTAAGCGAGCAACTTCAACAACCTCAGGGCTTATGATGGGAGGGATGAGGTCTTCAGAACAAGCCTCTGGGTAAGAAAGAGGGCTATGAGGTTCAGGTCGAAGAGCTTCAACTTCAGATTGTAGAGACTGAAAGGCCCTGGAGAAAATGTCTTTATGTCTATCCATTTTGTGAGACAGCCGATCTTGAACAACATCAAGATCTTTGCTGAAGTCCAGTTTGGCTTGATTGATCTTGGCATCTAAGGACTTATCAAGCTGCACCTGAACCGAACTGAGGGCTGTCCCAAGACTTTCGATGCAGGACTTCAACTCAATGTACTGATCCTTCAACTCAATATACTGATCCTCACTCATGGAAAATCTCCTTTGATAAGTTTTGGGAGTGGCAGGAGCATTTGACGGGAGTGGTGAGGAGACTTGTACTTGATGAGCTATGGGGACGAAAGGAGCAATTTGAACTGGAGGAGCAGGTTAGACTAGAGGAGCAGGTTGGACTAGAGGAGCAGTTTCAAAGTGAGGAGCAAAGGGAACTGCAGGAGTGTAACGCCCCGAGTTATCTGAACCCGGTTCGTCACACAAAAGCCCGTACACGACTAAGAAATTTCAACCATATTTTAAAACTTCTCTCAACATTCAAGATTTGACATTTGCTAAAATCTCAATACAATTAAAAATTTGCAGCGGAAATCATTTGAGCGACAATAGGGTTTAAACAAAACTGCGAAACATTGTTTGAAATGCTAAGAAACAATCATCAATTAGGAAATAAAGGTTTAAATCGTGGAATACTTGAGAAGGTACAGAAGTCAAATGCATCTGCCGATGAAATAAGTCAATCGGAAGAAGCAGAAACAGAAAATAGAAGGCTTCTACCGATGACGTCAACCAGAAGAGTTGGAAACAAAAGACATCTCTCGGTGGACTGCATCTACCGATGACGTCAGCTGGATAAATCAATTATCCAACATCAACCGATCGCAAAACGACAAGTTTTACGACTCGCATCTACCGACGGCAAAACGACAAAAATCTCTCATTTCCTTCTTCCGACAGAATAAACTGCATATACCGATCATTAAATGACAAAGCATAATACCCACTCACACCGATAGTGTAAAATCTACATCTTCCGATAGAATTTAACCTACATCATCCGATTGAATAAACTTCATGTACCGATAACTTTACTGAGACATCATCCGATGGCTTTACTGAAGACATCTTCCGATAGACAACATAACTATAACTCAACATCTACCGATAGAGGACAGAACGACATTTCAATTATTTCTTGCTATGCAAACACAACTCTAAGTACAGAAAAGAATTTACTACTCCACTGAAACCATTTAGAAATAATTCGAATCATTGCATTACCCAAATCCAGTAAAAACCAACATTTAAAAACTCCACAGAATATCTTTATTAGGAAATGTCAAAATGTATTCAAAATATTAAAAACCACTACTATCATGAAAACTCAGCATACTTAAATCGAGACATTGTCAACTAAACCTTCACACCAACTAACACCAGTTAAACCGCCTCATCAACTGCCAGAATGTTACATAGATGCACTCCTCCAACAAGACTAGTCCTCAGCAAACTCAGTAAACACATCTGCTGTCATTCCTTCACCTACATCACAAAATTCATCTATTAGCCTAATGCTAAATAAGTAAAACAGTAATGAAATGAAATGCTGATATCTGAATCTTAAACATGCAATTTCTACTTTCTCATCTCAGTTGTCATTCATCGTTTCTGTTTAGATCCCCTTGTGAAATTGGGAGTTAGATCAACTCTCCCAAAGTATAGATATCCACTGACTCATTAAGGGGCGGATTACTTCCCTTAATAGTAATCTGATTCACATAGCTGTTTACGATCCCCCTGTGAAATTAGGAGTTGGATCAACTCTCCCAAAGTATAAATATCCACTGTCTCATTAAGGGGCGGATTATTTCCCTTAACAGTAAATCTGTTTCGCATAGCTGTTTCATTATGTTCATTCCTTACCATGCCAACATGCATTCAAATTCATTTTCGTATACTTTTAAAACATGATGCATAGCATACAGACACATTCAAATAAACATGTTCCTAATTTTTGTGATGTAGGCCCGAAGGTGCAAGCAAACTTCACTTACCTGGTCTTCTGGAAATCGCTCGGTTTCAACTACTTTGGAAGCCCTATTCACCTAATGTCATAAACAAAATACCATTCAGATCTTCACTAAACCTCATCCTACACCATTCACAAACCTAAGGAGCTAGTTTAGAACTTCGGATCATCGCACATTCATGATTCATCACTAACCCGAACTCAACTCACTCACAGCATTCTCAAAAATACACTCATTGCACTCTCTCTGCTATCTAGCCACTAAATCTCAAGAAAACGAAGGGAAAACTTACCTAGTTTGAGGAAATGGAGATCGGTGGAGGAAAATCGCCTGGAACTCTGTTGAGCTTGAGCTGAATACCGAGAAAGGAAAAACGAGGGAATAGCGGCGGCTAAACCTCATTAAACCCTTCCTTAAATACTTTATCCACAATAAAATTATAATTTACCATTTTGTCCTTACTCATTCACTTATTAACCTAATCACTAAATCACTCAATTTCAATTATAAAACATCCTCTATAAATGGAAAAAAGGTAAATCGGTTAATAGAAACTGGGTGTTACAATCTACCCTACTTAAAAGAATTTTGTCATCAAAATTCAGTACCTGAATAATTCTGGATGTTGGTCCAATATGTCTTGCTGGCCCTCTCAGGTTGTCTCTTCTATGTCCAGGTTGTGCCATAAGACTTTCACCAGTGGAACCTCTTTGTTGCGCAATACCTTCACTGCATTGTCTAAGATCCTTACTGGTTTCTCTTCATATGTAAGGGTAGGATGAACTTCAATACTCTGCTGTTCTACAATCTGAGATGGATCTCGTACACATTTCTTCAACATGGAAACATGGAACACATTATGGATTCCTTCCATAGAGGTTGGTAGCTGTAACTGGTAGGCTGTCTTCCCAATCCTTTTCAGGATTAAGAATGGTCCAATAAACCTGGGGTTCAACTTTCCTCTCTTCCCAAATCTCACAACTCCTTTGAATGGTGACACCTTGAGAAAAACTTCATCACCTATCACAAATTCCAATTCTCTACGCCTGTAATCTGCATAGCTTTTCTGTCGACTCTGAGTTGCCAAAATTTTCTGTCGGATGAGGGCAACCTTCTCAACATTTTGTTGCACAATATTAGGACCGAGCAACTGTGCTTCACCAACTTCATCCCAGTACAAAGGTGATCTTCATTTTCATCCATATAATGCCTCGTATGGTGTCATTCCTATGATGGCCTGAAAACTGTTGTTATAAGAGAATTCTACTAAGGATAGATACTTGCTCTAAGAGCCTTGAAAATCCAATGTGCATGCACGAAGCATATCCTCTAAAGTTTGAATGGTTCTTTCAGACTGTCCATCTGTTTGAGGGTGAAAAGCTGTGCTAAAACTAAGCTGCGTACCCATAGCCTCGTGCAAACTCTTCCAAAACTTAGATGTAAATCTAGAGTCTCGGTCTGAAACTATAGAACTTGGAACTCCATGAAGTCTAACAACTTCATGCACATACAACTCAACAAGCTGATCCATTGAGTAAGTCACCTTTATCGGTAGGAAGTGAGCTGATTTGGTTAGGCGGTCAACTATCACCCAAATTGCATCATGTCCCTTTGTTGTTTTAGGCAATCCCATAACAAAGTCCATCGCCATTTGTTCCCATTTCCATTCGGGAACTGGTAATGGCTGTAAGCTTCCTGCAGGCCTCTGATGTTCAGCTTTAACCTGTTGGCAAATCAAATACGATCCTACATATTCTGCCACACATTGTTTCATACCTGGCCACCAATAATGTTGTCTGAGATCCCTGTACATCTTTGTACTCCTAGGGTGAACAGAGAACCTGGAAGAATGTGCTTCTGAAAGAATCTCATCTCGAAGTTCTTTAACGGCAGGAACAAACCACCTATCTCTAAATTTAAGGATTCCATCGACTGAATAGTTGAAATCCGAATTAACAGTAGATCCTATGCTTAATTTGTATTTGTTGCATTCCACATCATTTGCCTGAGCTTCCTTTATTTTCTCCAGAATAGTAGGCTTTAAGGTTATGGCTGAGAGTATAGCTGATACACTAGATACTGCTTCTAGAATAAACCTCTGGAATTCTGACTCTAAGGCTAATGACATATTGAAAATCATAGATGGGGTTGATGTTGTTACTCTACTCAAAGCGTCTGCCACAACATTTTCTTTACCGGGATGGTTTTTTATCTCAAAATCATAATCCTTGACAAATTCCAACCATCGACGCTGCCTCATGTTTAGTTCCTTTTGTGTGAAAATATACTTCAGGCTCTTATGATCTGAAAATATCTCACAAGATTGTCCATACAGGTAATGCCTCCAAATTTTAAGCGCAAATACCACTGTAGCTAATTCTAAGTCATGTGTAGGATAGTTCTTCTCATGTGTTTTCAACTGTCTAGAGGCATAAGCTATCACTTTTCCATTCTGCATTAACACACAACTAAGACTAATTTTAGAAGCATCACAATAAATACTAAATTTACCATCTTCGACTGGAATGGTTAAAATTGGAGCATTGGTTAGTTTCTGTTTCAAGGTCTGGAAACTATGCTCACATTCCTCAGTCCATATATACTTCACATTTTTCCTTGTTAACTTAGTAAGAGGTGTAGCAATCTTTAAAAATCCTTCAATGAACTCTCTATAATACCCTGCAAGTCCAAGAAAACTCCTGATATCTGTGGCATTCCTTGGTTGGGGTCATTCCTTAACTGCTTGAACCTTAACTGGATCAACAGATATCCCATCCTCAGAGATAACATGTCCTAAAAAGTGAACTTGGTCCAACCAAAATTCACACTTAGAAAACTTGGCGTAAAGTTGGTGCTGTTTTAATACTTCCAACACCAAGGTCAGGTGCCCAGCATGCTCATCTTTAGTACGGGAATAGATCAGAATATCATCAATGAACACTATGACAAATTTATCTAGGTATTCATGAAACACCCTATTCATAAGATCCATAAAGGCAGCTGGGGCATTTGTCAACCCAAAGGACAAAACCAAAAACTCATAATGTCCATACCTTGTGTGAAAGGCAGTCTTTGGGATATCTTCAGATTTAACCTTCAACTGATAATAACAAGACCTAAGGTCAATCTTAGAGAAAACTCTTGCACCATTAAGTTGGTCAAATAAATCATCAATCATTGGTAAAGGATACTTGTTCTTGACAGTTAACTTATTCAATTCTCTATAATCAATGCACATACGCATTGATCCATCCTTCTTTTTGACAAAAAGGACAGGTGCACCACACAGTGAAAAGCTAGGGCGTATGAACCCTTTCTCCAATAAATCCTCCTACTGTTTCTTCAATTCCTTAAGTTCTGTAGGTGCTAGTCTATATGGATTTTTAGACACAGGTTCGGTGCCGGGGTAAACATCTACAACAAATTCAATTTCCCTACCTGGTGGTAAATCGGGAAGGTCATCTAAAAACACTTCGGGGAAGTCTTGGATAATTAAGACATTTTGAGGATTTGCTTTTCCTACAAGCTGTGTGTCTAAAACGCTAGCTAAGAAGCACGAATACTCTCCACACATGGAAGATCTAGTGTTAATAGAAGTCATCACAGACATTTCCTTACTCTTCCTTGAAGCTTGAAAGGTATGTTTTGAATTACCAGGGGGTTGAAAGCTAACTATTACAGTTCTACAATCAATTGTGGCGTGGTGCTTAAACAACCAGTCCATACCTAGGATTATATCAAATCCTAATATATCCATAATTATAAGATCAGCAGGTAGACTTACGTTCCCTACTAACACGACACTGTCAAGCATCACCTGATTAGAGTGCATGCGTTCACTGGAAGGTAATGCAACACTAAACACATGCATGGAAGAGGTAAACTGTACACCTAACTTAACAGCAAATGCAGATGCTATGAATGAATGCGTCGCACCAGAATCTATTAAAGTAAAAGCAGGCAAAGAGTTAATCAATATAGTACCTGACACAACAGCGGGCTGTTCCTCACCTAACTCCGTCATGGAGAATATTCTTGGTTTAATCATAGCAGGACCATTCTTAGGAACTGGACAGTCTCTGCTAATGTGGCCGACCTTGTTACAATTGTAGCATCTGGTGATTCTTGACTTCGAGCATTCCTTGAACGTGTGTCCAACCTCCTCACAGTTAAAGCACTTCCCAAAGCCCAGTCTGCATTCCCCTGGGTGGTTCTTCAAACACTTAGGACACTGGGGAAATTTCCTGACATTCTGTACCTTTCCTCCTGCTCCTTGGCTATTTTGACCTTCACTTGGCCTCTTCGTTCCTCTTAGTTGGTGTGGCTGGTTAAACCTTTGTGGCACCTCCTTTGGTCCAGCACATTTCCTTTCAGCTTCTTCCACTTCCAGAGCAGTGGACACGACCTCACTGAATGTCAATCCTTTAATACCACCAAATTTAACCCCTCGGTAGATTTCTCGCTTCAGTCCATGCATAAATTTAACTACTTTATCCTCTTCCTTGTGAGCAAAATGTCCAGCAAACCTGGACAAGGACTCAAATTGTCTACTGTACTCGGCCACAGACCATGTCTGCTTCAAGTTTAGAAACTCCAATTTCTTCGCGGTTTGGACTGTGCTGTTAAAATACTTCTCATAGAAGACGTCATTGAACTGTGACCAAGGCATCTCCATAACATCAGTGGTGGTCTCTATTGTTTCCCACCAGAGTTGAGCTTCACCAGCCAAGTGGAATGTTGCCAACGTGACCTTGTCTCCTTCTCCAATGTTGGCACACCTAAACATACTCTCAATCTTTCTAAGCCATCTATCAGCAACAACTGGATCAGATGACTGTCCATCAAATGTGGGTGGTCTTAGTCTCCGAAAACTATCTCCAGAATGTTCATTGCTAGAACCCGAGTTGGCACTTCCTTGCACCTCTCGGTTCAACAGTACTCCTAGTTGGTTAGACTGTTGGCGCACTAGGTCAGTTTGCTGACGAACTAAATCCGTCAGCTGCCTAATCACACTAGGCTCCTCTTCCTCTCTCACATTTGGCATTTCTCTTGGCACTCTAGGTCTCCCTGGGCGTCTGGCCATTGTACTAAATTCCTGTACAGGGTTAATTACACTCTTAAATATCTATTAACTAAGGTTAACATAAACACTTACAGTTGTTGAGGTGCTTCCATACAACGATTGCCATTGATGAGTAATCTTTTGAACGGTTTAACTGAATGTCTCTGATACCATAATGTAACGCCCCGAGTTATCTGAACCCGATTCGTCACACAAAAGCCCGTACACGACTAAGAAATTTCAACCATATTTTAAAACTTCTCTCGACATTCAAGATTTAACATTTGCTAAAATCTCAATACAATTAAAAATTTGCAGCGGAAATCATTTGAGCGACAATAGGGTTTAAACAAAACTGCGAAACATTGTTTGAAATGCTAAGAAACAATCATCAATTAGGAAATAAAGGTTTAAATCGTGGAATACTTGAGAATGTACAGAAGTCAAACGCATCTGCCGATGAAATAAGTCAATCGGAAGAAGCAGAAACAGAAAATAGAAGGCTTCTACCGATGACGTCAACCAGAAGAGTTGGAAACAAAAGACATCTCTCGGTGGACTGCATCTACCGATGACGTCAGCCGGATAAATCAATTATCCAACATCAACCGATCGCAAAACGACAAGTTTTACGACTCGCATCTACCGACGGCAAAACGACAAAAATCTCTCATTTCCTTCTTCCGACAGAATAAACTGCATATACCGATCATTAAATGACAAAGCATAATACCCACTCACACCGATAGTGTAAAATCTACATCTTCTGATAGAATTTAACCTACATCATCCGATTGAATAAACTTCATGTACCGATGACTTTACTGAGACATCATCCGATGGCTTTACTAAAGACATCTTCCGATAGACAACATAACTATAACTCAACATCTACCGATAGACATCATCTACCGATAGAGGACAGAACGACATTTCAACTCTTTCTTGCTATGCAAACACAACTCTAAGTACAGAAAAGAATTTACTACTCCACTGAAACCATTCATAAATAATTCGAATCATTGCATTACCCAAATCCAGTAAAAACCAACATTTAAAAACTCCACAGAATATCTTTATTAGGAAATGTCAAAATGTATTCAAAATATTAAAAACCACTACTGTCATGAAAACTCAGCATACTTAAATCGAAACATTGTCAACTAAACCTTCACACCAACTAACACCAGTGAAACCGCCCTATCAACTGCCAAAATGTTACATAGATGCACTCCTCCAACCAGACTAGTCCTCAGCAAACTCAGTAAACACACCTGCTGTCACTCCTTCACCTACATCACAAAACTCATCTATTAGCCTAATACTAAGTAAGTAAAGCAATAATGAAATGAAATGCTGATATCTCAATCTTAAACATGTAATTTCTACTTTCTCATCTCAGTTGTCATTCATCGTTTCTGTTCAGATCCCCCTGTGAAATTGAGAGTTGGATCAACTCTCCTAAAGTATAGATATCCACTGACTCATTAAGGGACGGATTACTTCTCTTAACAGTAATCTGATTCACATAGCTGTTTCTGATCCCCCTGTGAACTTGGGAGTTGGATCAACTCTCCCAAAGTATAAATATCCACTATCTCATTAAGGGGTGGATTATTTCCCTTAACAGTAAATCTGTTTTGCATAGCTGTTTCATTATGTTCATTCCTTACCATGCCAACATGCATTCAAATTCATTTTCGTATACTTTTAAAACATGATGCATAGCATACAGACACATTCAAATAAACATGTTCCTAATGTTTTGTGATGTAGACCCGAAGGCGCAAGCAAACTTCACTTACCTGGTCTCCTGAAAATCGCTCGGTTTCAACTACTTTGAAAGCCCTGTTCACCTAATGTCATAAACAAAATACCATTCAGATCTTCACTAAACCTCATCCTACACCATTCACAAACCTAAGGAGCTACTTTAGAAGTTCGGATCATCGCACATTCATGATTCATCACTAACCCGAACTCAACTCACTCACAGCATTCTCAAAAATACACTCATTGCACTCTCTCTGCTATCTAGCCACTAAATCTCGAGAAAACGAAGGGAAAACTTACCTAGTTTGAGGAAATGGAGATCGGTGGGGAAAAATTGCCTGGAACTCTGTTGAGCTTGAGCTGAATACCAAGAAAGGAAAAACGAGGGAATAGCGACGGCTAAACCTCATTAAACCCTCCCTTAAATACTTTATCCACAATAAAATTACAATTTACCATTTTGTCCTTACTCATTCACTTATTAACCTAATCACTAAATCACTCAATTTCAATTATAAAACATCCTCTATAAATGAAAAAAAGGTAAATCGGTTAATAGAAATCGGGTGTTACAAGGAGAGATAGGAACTGGAGCAGGCTGAGAAGGCAACAAAAGAGAAGGTGGAGGAGAATGAGGGAACTCTAGAATTGGAGGGGGCAGAGAGGAGGGAACTGAGGTTGCCTCAAAGGTAGGAGCCTGAGAGGATGGGGCAGAATGTCTTGGTGCTGGAGGAAGAGGATAGGAGCGAGATACCTGAGAATTGAAAGGTGAATTGTCAAAAGCAGGGATCTCAGAGTCATCTCCACCTTCTTGAACAGACTCCTCTGGCATGAGAAGCTTCCTTTTCCCAAGCCTGACAGAAGCTGCCTTAGAAGCCTTTCTCTTAGTCTCGTCCAAGATAAAACTCCTTTCTTTGTCTTCTTAATCCCCATTCTTTTCAGAGTGGAGCTTGAATAATAGCTTAAAGGTTGTAGTCGGAAGGGATCTTCTTCCTCAGAAAATACAACTTCAAGCTTGGCAAAGATTCACATCAGAAGTAGGTTGTAAGGAAGAGATGTAGCCTTGGATGTCACTGCCTGAATCATCCGTCTTACAACAATATATCCCAGGTTGAAGGGGGTCTTTTGGTAAAGTGCAAACAGAACAAATAGTTTCATTCCACTCACCTCATCATGGTGACCACCCTTGGGGACAATGTTGTATCCTATCATCTGATGAAATAGTCTAGCTCTTATGGACAGGTGTTTACCCTTTAGATGATTAGGGATGTGGTTTGAGTCTAGCGCAATATTTTGTAGAAAACTGTGACCTTCAGGAGAATCAAGGAAAGGGGGCTCATGGCCGGATTCATAGAATTGGGGGTGGCTATCTAAATGACAACACTCCAGAATGGCATTGATGAACTGAGGTGTGATTACTATGTGCTTTCCATACACATAGCTCGATATTGTAGATAAGTTGGAAGAAAAACCCAAATTTGCATAAAACATTCTAATAGCTTCAGGGTAATAGAAGGATTCAACATTAAATAGTTCCAATAACCCAAGATCCTTCAGGGGTTCAAAAATATCTAAACCAGCTAAATCCTCAAGATAGATACCACGACTGGGAATCAAGGATTTGTACTTAAGGTCATCGTGATACCTTGACTCAGCAGCTTGAGTGAGGAAGAAGAAGGATGGCCATTGAGTTGCACGAGGTAGCTCTCGTGGCTGACAACCTGAAACTTTAGCTTTCTTATTAGCCGGTTTCGGAATAGCACGGGACGATGAGGCCATTTGATCGATGTGAGAGGGAAAATCGAGAGAGAAGAAATTTAGAGAATGGAGAGAAGACTGGTAGGGCAGAGGCTTTCTGAAAGAGCGCGAAAAGATGAAGCGTCTCAAACAAGTGAATTTAAATTAGGGCTTCGCCCGAATATATGAAGACAAAACACGTAACACAGATATCGCCCGATGAGGGGACACGTGTCACCAGATTAAGAAAGGATCATCTTATGCCTATCAGTTGATATACATCATCCGATGCCTATCGGCAGATATACATCATCTGATGCCTTCACAAACCAAACTGCTTTAACACTTAAAGTTTACCAACGTAAGAAGAACCTTAGCTTTTCTCAACCCGAATGAGACCTAACTTTATTCTAATATTGTTAAAGGTCTTTTCATCCAAAGGCTTGGTGAAGATATCAGCCAATTAATCTTCAGAATTGACAAATTCTAAGGAAATATCACCCCTTTGAACATGATCTCAAATGAAGTGATACCTAACCTCGATATGTTTAGTTCTAGAATGCTGGATGGGATTCTTGGAAATACTGATAGCACTGGTGTTATCACACCGATAGGAATCCTATCATCGAAAAGATTATAATCTTCTAGAGTTTGCTTCATCCACAACATTTGTGCACAACAACTATCAGCAGCAATATATTCACTTTCAGCAGTTGACAATGCAACAGAATTTTGCTTCTTGGAGTACCAGGAAACTAGAGATTCACCAAGGAACTGACATGTTCCACTGGTGCTTTTCCTATCAACTAGACTTCCAGCATAATCGGAATCTGAGTATCCTATCAGATCAAAAGAAGTGTCCTTTGGATACCAAAATCCTAAGTCATAAGTCCCACTCAAATATTTGAAAATTCTTTTGACAGTAGATAAATGAGACTCCTTAGGGGCAGCTTGGAATCTAACACATAGACATACACTAAAGAGAATATCTGGACTACTAGTAGTCAGATATAACAATGAACAATCATACCATTATTTTTTAATATCCACACTTATTTCATTTTCATCTTTGTCCAATTTTGTTGTGGTACTCATGGGAGTTCTAGAGGTTTTAACAGATTCTAAACCAAATTTCTTTAGGAGCTCTTTAATGTATTTTTCTTAACAAAAGAAAATGCCATCAGGAGATTAACTGATCTGGAATTCTAAGAAGAATTTTAACTCTCCCATCATACTCATTTCAAATTCACTTTGCATGAGGGAGGAAAATTCATTACACATAATGACATTAGTTGGTCCAAAAATAATGTCGTCGACATAGATTTTCACTAACAGAATATCCTCATCCTTTTACATGGTAAATAGAATTGAATCGGTGTTACCCTTTTTGAAATTCCTTTCCTCAAGGAAATTCTTCAATCTATCATACCAAGCTCTAGGAGCCTGCTTAAGACCATAGAGAGTTTTCCTTAGTTTGTATACATGGTCGGGTTTATCAAAGGTTTCAAAACCTAAGGGTTGCTCAACATAAACTTCTTCTGTGATGTAACCATTTAAGAATGCACTATTTACATCCATTTGAAAGAGTATGAAGTTCTTGTAGCAGACAAAAGCTAAGAGCATTCTGATTGACTCTAGTCTAGCTACAGGGGCAAAGGATTTCTCAAAATCAATACCTTCTTCTTGAGAGTATCCCTTAGCAACTAGTTTATCCTTATTCCTTACAACAATCTCATTTTCATTCAATTTATTCTTGTAAACCCATTTAATTCCAATAATGAGATGATCCTTAGGCCGTGGAACAAGTTCTCATACCTTGCTCCTTTCAAATTGATGTAATTCTTCCTGTATAGCTATAATCCAATTTTCATCATTCTCGGCCTCTTCAAATTTCTTAGGCTCTACTTGAGAAATGAATGCCACATTGGCACAGAGGTTTCTAAGAGAGGATCTAGTCTTTACACTTAAGGAAGGATCACCTAAGACTTCATCTAAGGGATGATTTTTGATATATTTCCAATCTCTAGGAAGAGCAGGATTTTCCTCCTTGATAGAAACAGTATCTGGAGAACTTGAGGTACGTTCTAGGAATTTTCCTGTTTGAAGGATATCTGTAGGCTTATCTAAGGAAAGGGAATCTAGATGCTTTTCTAAAGAGTCATCCTCATCCACATTGATTGTGAGTTGAGGGAACTCATCAAAGTTGACATGAACAGATTCCTCTACAACCAGAGTTCTCCTATTGAACACCCTATATGCTTTACTGGAAAGAGAATAACCCAGAAAAATTCCAATATCATATTTGGAATCGAATTTTCCTAAGTTATCCTTAGTGTTAAGAATGAAGCATTTACTACCGAAGGCTCTAAAGTACTTAACAGAAGGGGTTTTACCATTCCAAAGGTCATAGGGAGTTTTCTCTAGAATAGGTCTTATAGAGACCCGATTAAGCACATAACAAACTGTTGAAACAACTTCAGCCAAGAAATATTTTGGAAGGGAATTCTCATTAAGCATGGTTCTAGCAAGCTCTTGGAGGGACCTATTTTTCCTCTCAACAACACCATTTTGTTGAGGGGTTCTAGGAGAGGAAAAGTTGTGCTCAATTCCATATTTAAGACACAAGAGTTCAAATTTCTCATTTTCAAATTATCCACCATGATCACTATGAATAGTAACAATGATGAGTTCATTTTCATTTTGAACTCTTTTCCTAAAGTTAGAGAAGATATCAAAGGTCTCATCCTTTGATCTCAGAAAGAACACCCAAGTAAATCTAGAGAAGTCGTCAACAATGACAAAAGCATAGAATTTACCTCCTAAGCTGGCTATTTTAGAAGGACCGAAGAGGTCCATGTGAAGGAGTTGGAGAGACTTAGAAGTAGAAATTGCATTCTTTGATGCAAATGAACTTTTGATCTGCTTGCGCATTTGACAAGCTTCACAGACTTTATCATTCTCAAAAGATACCTTAGGGATCCCTCTAACTAAATTCTCCTTAGTAATTTTAGCTAAGGTATCCATCCCTACGTGTCCTAATCTCCTATGCCAAATCCAACTGTCATTGGAAGAATTAATAGCAAAGCATTTTTCATCACTACAAACAATATTATCTAAGTCAATTATATAGACATTCTCTTTTCTGTAACCAGCAAACAGAATGTTGCTATTTGAAGCATCCTTAATTATGTAGGAATTTGATTTAAAAATCACCTTATATCCTTTATCACATAACTGGCTAATACTAAGCAAATTATGCTTTAATCCTTCAACTAATAGCACACTTTCAATAATAGGCTTAAAGCTGTTACCTATATTGCCGATGCCAACAATTTTTCCTTTTTGGTTTCCACCAAAAGAACGCTTCCTTTCTTCTTGTTGACAACAGCAAACTTGGTTGAGTCTCCTGTCATATGCCTCGAGCATCCACTGTCGAGGTACCATTGATTTTTCCCAGGAGAGCAGTCAACCTACAAAACAGAAGATCAAGTTGTCTTCTTTGGTACCCAAACTTTTTGGGTCCTAGTGTTAGGTCTGGTTCCCTTAGGAACCCATTTTAATTTACTACCTGCTTTCATATTGTTCGTTTTTAAAGGACAAACAAAGAATTTATGTCCTATTTCATTACAAGCATGGAAAACAGTAGATTCAACAAAGAAATTCTTATACACTTTATTTTTACTAGAGCCATCATACTTTATACCTGCTTTATCAAATGTCATCCTCTGACTATTTAACAGCATGTTCAACTGCTTACTACCGTTAGTGAAGTTCAGAACAAGTTTATTCAAGGTCTCATTTTTCTTTTTAAGTTTAGTAACTTCTTTTTCATGCTGATTAGTTTCCTTGGCATGCTTTTCAACTAGACTTGCATTTTCTCTTTTCAACAAATTGTATTTGGCCTTTAACATGCCAAATTACTTTACCAAATCATTAAATGCTTCAACTAGCTCACCATCATCATTTTCACTTTGACTATCACTTAAAGTACTGGAAAAAGAAGAACTAACCTTATCTTCATATGCCATGAAGCACAGGTTGGCAACTTCTTCCTCTTCTGAAGAGGTGTCGCCTTCACTGTCATCCCAAGTGGCCTTCATAGCCTTTTTCTTAAACTTCTTGGGATTTTTCTTCGCTTGTGGATAGTCTGCCTTTATGTGACCAGGCTTCCCACACTTGAAACAAGTGATTTCCTTTTCTTTTGAAACTTTTCACCCTTTGTAAATCTCCTTCCTTGCATCCTCTTTCTTTGAAGGAATTTGCTGAACCTCCTTGTAATGAGGGCAATGTCCTCATCTTCATCCTTTTCCTCGGATTCTTCTTGTTTACTGGAAGAGGCTTTTAGAGCAATATCTTTCCTTTTGATGATCTCCTTTTCCTTGAGATCCTCCTTGTCATTAGCTCTCATAGTTATCTCATGAGTCATTAGAGAGCCAATGAGCTCTTCCAGTTTGAGAACCTTGAGATCACGAGCTTCTTGAATGGCGGTCACTTTTGGTTGCCAGGCTCTTTGTAAGCATCTTAGAATTTTCCTGACAAGTTCTTCATTTAGATATACTCTACCAAGCACTTTCAAACCATTAGTAATATTAGTGAAACGAGTAAACATAGAACTAATTGATTCATCCTTTAGCATTGAAAAAAGTTCGTACTCATGTACAAGCATGCTTAACTTACTTTCTTTAACTTGGTTTGTGCCTTCGTGTGTGATCTCTAATAAGTGCCAAATCTCTTGTGTGCTTTCACACCCTTGTACTCTATTAAACTCATCTCGATTCAGAGCACAATATAGGGTGTTTATAGCTTTGGCATTTAGACTCAAATTTCTCTTATCGGACTCAGTTAATTCAGAAGAGTCCTTAGGAATACTTTTCCATCAACAGTTTTCATGGCCTTGAAGGGGCCATTCTCTATTATACTCAAAATCTCATAGTCCATGGCTTGAATGAATATTCTCATTCTCGCCTTCCAATAAACATAATCACTGCCATCAAACAGCGGTGGACAAGAAATGGACTGACCCTCAATGTGTGAGGCGTTTGTGTTGAATGCCATTGTAAATATATCTCACATAGTATATATATAAACAACTTAGACAATGTATTACCTCGCTCTGGTACCAATTGTAGGATCGAGATTGTCTAAGAGGGTGATGAATTAGACTTTTAATTCCTTTTTATAACTAACAGCAAACAATTTAAACACTAAATATAAAAGAGAGAGTAAGAGAAATTTGACACCGGAGTTTTTACGTGGTTCGGCCAAAACCTGCCTACGTCTACGCTTCAAGGTTTCCCCCTTGAAGATCCTTAACCTTCTCCTTAAAGAAAAACTGATCGCACTTCAACGGCGTCGATCTACAGCCTTACAAACCGGATTGTTCTTCACGGGCGACAATCTACTGCCTTTTACAGAATATTGAATTTGTAGTTTTCAGTACAGACTACTCTCCCTCAAAGATTAAATCTCAAGTTACAGATTCGAGAGGTGTAGAAGAAAATACAGAGTGTATTCTGCTCGTTAGAGCTCAAAGCAATTTTTTTCGCAAAAGTTATTTCTCGAGCTTCTTTTCTACCTTAAATACTCTGTCTGTAATTGGCTCTCTTCATTTATTGCTTCTTTATGGATATAGAAAAATATTACCGTTAGAGAAGCATCCGTACTAAGACAGATAGCCGTTGCTTTCTGGAGTTGCTATTTTCCTCGTCGCCATTAATGCTCTGGAGTTTAAGTTCTAGACGAGGTCACTGTACCTTCGCGGTAATTTTGAATTCTGGCGGAAGATACTATTCACCGGTTGAGGTCTTTAAAATACTATCGGCAGAAGTATCTTTAAAACGCCATCGGCAGATGTGATCTTGAAACGCCATCGACAGATGTAGCTTTAAACGCCATCAGCAGAAGTATCTTGAAACGCCATCGGCAGATGTAACTTTAAACGCCATCGGCAGAAGTATCTTAAAACGCCATCGGCAGAAATATCTTAAAATGCCATCGGCAGAATGATCTTGAGACGCCATCGGCTGATGCAACATTACATTGCTTGAACCGGTATCGGTAGATGTGGCATTATAACGCTGAACTGCCATCGGAATATGATGCTTTAAAAAGCTGAACCGCCATCGGTAGAAGCCTTCCTTGAAATATCATCAGTAGATGTAGGCTTTAAGAGTGCTGAGCCACTATCGGTAGAAGTCTTCAGAAATGTGTCATCTAGCTATCGGCAGAGTTACTCTTTGTCGTGTAGCTATCGGCAAAGTTATTCTTTGGAAGACTTTGAAACGCCAGCGGTATATGTAGCTTGTTTTGTCATTTAGCTACTGCAGAAGTAATCTTTTCTTTGAAAAGCCATCGGCAGATGTAGCTCTTTGAATGACTCCGCTTTTGTCGTTTAGCGATCGGTGGATGTAGAATATTAGAACAGTTTTCAGCCATGTTTTACTATAAGTCCTAAACACTAAACCAAATATTTTAAACAACTAAATTAACCCGTTTCCAAGGGATTTCCACAGAAAATTTTCATATGCATAACTCAGTATTCTCATATATTAAACATAATCAAATTACATTTCTGAACATACAAATACATCATCAAAAATATATTTAGACTTAAACACTCTATAAGTCAACAGGGAGCACGGAGGTCGCAACTCGTAAGTCGGAGGTCGGGTGTTCAGGAATTCTGAAGCTTGACCCCTCGATAGGTCAAAACTCAGGGGTCGAAGTTTGTAGCAGGGGAGACCAAACGGGGAACTGTAACTCGCAGGTCAGGTGTTCGGGGTCGCAACTACACAGTCATAGGTGCGGGTGTTCGGGAATTCTGAAGCTCGACACTCGACGGGTCAAAACTCGGTGGTCGGAGTTCGGAGCAGGGAGACCGAAACTGGGGACTGCACTCGCAGGTCGGGTGTTCGGAGGTCGGGACTTGGGTATTTGCCTGTTAGGGATTTAGGGGCGAGTGAAGACTAAAGCGTTGGCACTTAGCTGAAGACTCGTTCACCGTTCAAATCGTCGAAGCCGAAGGTCAAACGAAGTCCGAAGCCGAAGGTTGGTTAAGTTTTGGTCCTTCGATCCGATCCCGGTTCTTCAGGAAATCGTGCTATGGACCGGACCGACTGTCTTCGGTTCCAGGGTCCACGGACCCAGGACCAGACTGTGGTCCATCACCTTGGGACCAAAACTAGACCAAAATCGCCAATTCGGTCTGGTTCTTAGTCCGCAGTCTGGTCTTGCCCACCCCTAGTGAGGCTCAGCTCGTTTAACTTGTTACGCTCGGTAGCTGAATTACTTCTGTCTCGGCTAGGCTCGGTCAACTTGTTTGTCATCTCTACCCTCTACGTATCACATTCTAAACGAGTCTCCTTGTCATGAGCTCTTCTTTCTTTTTCTTCCAATCTAAAAACCTTTTTTTAGTATAATATATCTTATTACAGTTTATATTAAGTATAAAACTGATACAATGAGGCATAAAAGGAAGTAGGTCAATTCAATGACACGTAACTGCTATGATCCTTATTAATTCTGTACTTAATATGATTTACAGCATAACCAATATAAAGATTTGACAAAAAAATTGCAAATTAATATTCTATTATTAAACCTTGTTATGTGTGTTAAGGTCATACCCGCCAAGTGTAAGAATGTTATATAGTATTTATAATAATATCTTATTAAGTGACCTAAAGGACTTAATTAATGAAATTATTAAAATAGATTTATGAATTAATGATATGGTTCATATTAGTTTTTAATCATGAGATTATAAATATAACATTATATTCTAGCTCTCTTTGATGGTTGAGAGAGAATTACACAGAATTACTGTCTCACATAAGATATTTTGGTCATCTCTTTACCCTAAGATGAATTTTTTCATCATCAAATAATTATAACACCTTCAGTGTCTGTGGAGATAAATCGAGATTCTACATTTTGTAACATGTACATGGAATTTCGGATCTACAATGATTAAAAATATGAATCAAAATACGTTTTCAATATCTAATTTCAATGAGTGACAATTTATATTGTTTTAACGATCTCGACAATTAATAGTTTATGCACAATTGTTATTGAATTTTTTATTTGCATAACACATTACAAGTTAACATAATTTAAATTTTACATTTTATCATTTAAATCTTCTTCTCTTTATAATTAGTTTAAATTTCCTGGCTACTCTTGGTTTCGTTTCCATGAGAATTAGAAAGAAAATTACTATTCCGTGTTTGGTGTTTGAGAAGAGAGTCGGTAGACAATAGTTTATAATCTCATGAGTAGAGGTAAGAGTAATGGAAAATCAAAGAGAGATTCCGACGAAATCAAGAAATGAAGCAAGCTTTGCATGTTGATGGAGCAAGTTTAGTATTTTTCCGAAATATCAAATAAATAAAGAAAGAGCATATAAGCACTCGAATGTGACCAGGTTCGCGTGAAATCAAATATTAAGACTTTCCACATTCAAGGTTTTATTCGGTCACATATATCATTGTCTGAATGCATTCACACATAGAAAATATCAGAATGATGATATTTTTATTGAACAGATATTCTTATTTTGTTTTGTTTTTTTATGAAAACGAGAATCTCCTATGAATGAGGGTACGTCCAAAGTTGGCTATTTGAGAGGACCGAAGAGGTCCATTGTGAAGGAGTGGAGAGACTTAGAAGTAGAAATTGCATTCTTTGATGCAAATGAACTTTTGATCTGCTTGCGCATTTGACAGCTTCACAGACTTTATCATTCTCAAAAGATACCTTAGGGATCCCTCTAACTAAATTCTCCTTAGTAATTTTAGCTAAGGTATCCATCCCTACGGTCCTAATCTCCTATGCCAAATCCAACTGTCATTGGAAGAATTAATAGCAAAGCATTTTTCATCACTACAAACAATATTATCTAAGTCAATTATATAGACATTCTCTTTTCTGTAACCAGCAAACAGAATGTTGCTATTTGAAGCATCCTTAATTATGTAGGAATTTGATTTAAAAATCACCTTATATCCTTTATCACATAACTGGCTAATACTAAGCAAATTATGCTTTAATCCTTCAACTAATAGCACACTTTCAATAATAGGCTTAAAGCTGTTACCTATATTGCCGATGCCAACAATTTTTCCTTTTTGGTTTCCACCAAAAGAACGCTTCCTTTCTTCTTGTTGACAACAGCAAACTTGGTTGAGTCTCCTGTCATATGCCTCGAGCATCCACTGTCGAGGTACCATTGATTTTTCCCAGGAGAGCAGTCAACCTACAAAACAGAAGATCAAGTTGTCTTCTTTGGTACCCAAACTTTTTGGGTCCTAGTGTTAGGTCTGGTTCCCTTAGGAACCCATTTTAATTTACTACCTGCTTTCATATTGTTCGTTTTTAAGGACAAACAAAGAATTTATGTCCTATTTCATTACAAGCATGGAAAACAGTAGATTCAACAAAGAAATTCTTATACACTTTATTTTTACTAGAGCCATCATACTTTATACCTGCTTTATCAAATGTCATCCTCTGACTATTTAACAGCATGTTCAACTGCTTACTACCGTTAGTGAAGTTCAGAACAAGTTTATTCAAGGTCTCATTTTTCTTTTTTAAGTTTAGTAACTTCTTTTTCATGCTGATTAGTTTCCTTGGCATGCTTTTCAACTAGACTTGCATTTTCTCTTTTCAACAAATTGTATTTGGCCTTTAACATGCCAAATTACTTTACCAAATCATTAAATGCTTCAACTAGCTCACCATCATCATTTTCACTTTGACTATCACTTAAAGTACTGGAAAAAGAAGAACTAACCTTATCTTCATATGCCATGAAGCACAGGTTGGCAACTTCTTCCTCTTCTGAAGAGGTGTCGCCTTCACTGTCATCCCAAGTGGCCTTCATAGCCTTTTTCTTAAACTTCTTGGGATTTTTCTTCGCTTGTGGATAGTCTGCCTTTATGTGACCAGGCTTCCCACACTTGAAACAAGTGATTTCCTTTTCTTTTTGAAACTTTTCACCCTTTGTAAATCTCCTTCCTTGCATCCTCTTTCTTTGAAGGAATTTGCTGAACCTCCTTGTAATGAGGGCAATGTCCTCATCTTCATCCTTTTCCTCGGATTCTTCTTGTTTACTGGAAGAGGCTTTTAGAGCAA
This sequence comes from Begonia masoniana, assembly GCA_022432975.1. Lineage (NCBI taxonomy): Eukaryota > Viridiplantae > Streptophyta > Magnoliopsida > Cucurbitales > Begoniaceae > Begonia > Begonia masoniana. The sequence continues at coordinate 41,395,319 of CM039507.1, forward strand.
TATCTTTCCTTTTGATGATCTCCTTTTCCTTGAGATCCTCCTTGTCATTAGCTCTCATAGTTATCTCATGAGTCATTAGAGAGCCAATGAGCTCTTCCAGTTTGAGAACCTTGAGATCACGAGCTTCTTGAATGGCGGTCACTTTTGGTTGCCAGGCTCTTTGTAAGCATCTTAGAATTTTCCTGACAAGTTCTTCATTTAGATATACTCTACCAAGCACTTTCAAACCATTAGTAATATTAGTGAAACGAGTAAACATAGAACTAATTGATTCATCCTTTAGCATTGAAAAAAGTTCGTACTCATGTACAAGCATGCTTAACTTACTTTCTTTAACTTGGTTTGTGCCTTCGTGTGTGATCTCTAATAAGTGCCAAATCTCTTGTGTGCTTTCACACCCTTGTACTCTATTAAACTCATCTCGATTCAGAGCACAATATAGGGTGTTTATAGCTTTGGCATTTAGACTCAAATTTCTCTTATCGGACTCAGTTAATTCAGAAGAGTCCTTAGGAATACTTTTTCCATCAACAGTTTTCATGGCCTTGAAGGGGCCATTCTCTATTATACTCAAAATCTCATAGTCCATGGCTTGAATGAATATTCTCATTCTCGCCTTCCAATAAACATAATCACTGCCATCAAACAGCGGTGGACAAGAAATGGACTGACCCTCAATGTGTGAGGCGTTTGTGTTGAATGCCATTGTAAATATATCTCACATAGTATATATATAAACAACTTAGACAATGTATTACCTCGCTCTGGTACCAATTGTAGGATCGAGATTGTCTAAGAGGGTGATGAATTAGACTTTTAATTCCTTTTTATAACTAACAGCAAACAATTTAAACACTAAATATAAAAGAGAGAGTAAGAGAAATTTGACACCGGAGTTTTTACGTGGTTCGGCCAAAACCTGCCTACGTCTACGCTTCAAGGTTTCCCCCTTGAAGATCCTTAACCTTCTCCTTAAAGAAAAACTGATCGCACTTCAACGGGCGTCGATCTACAGCCTTTACAAACCGGATTGTTCTTCACGGGCGACAATCTACTGCCTTTTACAGAATATTGAATTTGTAGTTTTTCAGTACAGACTACTCTCCCTCAAAGATTAAATCTCAAGTTACAGATTCGAGAGGTGTAGAAGAAAATACAGAGTGTATTCTGCTCGTTAGAGCTCAAAGCAATTTTTTTCGCAAAAGTTATTTCTCGAGCTTCTTTTCTACCTTAAATACTCTGTCTGTAATTGGCTCTCTTCATTTATTGCTTCTTTATGGATATAGAAAAATATTACCGTTAGAGAAGCATCCGTACTAAGACAGATAGCCGTTGCTTTCTGGAGTTGCTATTTTCTCGTCGCCATTAATGCTCTGGAGTTTAAGTTCTAGACGAGGTCACTGTACCTTCGCGGTAATTTTGAATTCTGGCGGAAGATACTATTCACCGGTTGAGGTCTTTAAAATACTATCGGCAGAAGTATCTTTAAACGCCATCGGCAGATGTGATCTTGAAACGCCATCGACAGATGTAGCTTTAAACGCCATCAGCAGAAGTATCTTGAAACGCCATCGGCAGATGTAACTTTAAACGCCATCGGCAGAAGTATCTTAAAACGCCATCGGCAGAAATATCTTAAAATGCCATCGGCAGAAATGATCTTGAGACGCCATCGGCTGATGCAACATTACATTGCTTGAACCGGTATCGGTAGATGTGGCATTATAACGCTGAACTGCCATCGGAATATGATGCTTTAAAAAGCTGAACCGCCATCGGTAGAAGCCTTCCTTGAAATATCATCAGTAGATGTAGGCTTTAAGAGTGCTGAGCCACTATCGGTAGAAGTCTTCAGAAATTTGTCATCTAGCTATCGGCAGAGTTACTCTTTGTCGTGTAGCTATCGGCAAAGTTATTCTTTGGAAGACTTTGAAACGCCAGCGGTATATGTAGCTTGTTTTGTCATTTAGCTACTGGCAGAAGTAATCTTTTCTTTGAAAAGCCATCGGCAGATGTAGCTCTTTGAATGACTCCGCTTTTGTCGTTTAGCGATCGGTGGATGTAGAATATTTAACAGTTTTCAGCCATGTTTTACTATTAAGTCCTAAACACTAAACCAAATATTTTAAACAACTAAATTACCCTTTCCAAGGGCATTTCCAACAGAAAATTTTCATATGCATAACTCATTATTCTCATATATTAAACATAATCAAATTACATTTCTGAACATACAAATACATCATCAAAAATATATTTAGACTTAAACACTCTATAAGTCAACAGGGAGCACGGAGGTCGCAACTCGTAAGTCGGAGGTCGGGTGTTCAGGAATTCTGAAGCTTGACCCTCGATAGGTCAAAACTCAGGGGTCGAAGTTTGTAGCAGGGGAGACCAAAACGGGGACTGTAACTCGCAGGTCAGGTGTTCGGGGTCGCAACTCACAAGTCAGAGGTCGGGTGTTCGGGAATTCTGAAGCTCGACACTCGACGGGTCAAAACTCGGTGGTCGGAGTTCGGAGCAGGGGAGACCGAAACTGGGGACTGCAACTCGCAGGTCGGGTGTTCGGAGGTCGGGACTTGGGTATTTGCCTGTTAGGGATTTAGGGGCGAGTGAAGACTAAAGCGTTGGCACTTAGCTGAAGACTCGTTCACCGTTCAATCGTCGAAGCCGAAGGTCAAACGAAGTCCGAAGCCGAAGGTTGGTTTAAGTTTGGTCCTTCGATCCGATCCCGGTTCTTCAGGAAATCGTGCTATGGACCGGACCGACTGTCTTCGGTTCCAGGGTCCACGGACCCAGGACCAGACTGTGGTCCATCACCTTGGGACCAAAACTAGACCAAAATCGCCAATTCGGGTCTGGTTCTTAGTCCGCAGTCTGGTCTTGCCCACCCCTAGTGAGGCTCAGCTCGTTTAACTTGTTACGCTCGGTAAGCTGAATTACTTCTGTCTCGGCTAGGCTCGGTCAACTTGTTTGTCATCTCTACCCTCTACGTATCACATTCTAAACGAGTCTCCTTGTCATGAGCTCTTCTTTCTTTTTCTTCCAATCTAAAACCTTTTTTTAGTATAATATATCTTATTACAGTTTATATTAAGTATAAAACTGATACAATGATGCATAAAAGGAAGTAGGTCAATTCAATGACACGTAACTGCTATGATCCTTATTAATTCTGTACTTAATAATGATTTACAGCATAACCAATATAAAGATTTGACAAAAAAAATTGCAAATTAATATTCTATTATTAAACCTTGTTATGTGTGTTAAGTCATACCCGCCAAGTGTAAGAATGTTATATAGTATTTATAATAATATCTTATTAAGTGACCTAAAGGACTTAATTAATGAAATTATTAAAATAGATTTAATGAATTAATGAATATGGTTCATATTAGTTTTTAATCATGAGATTATAAATATAACATTATAATTCTAGCTCTCTTTGATGGTTGAGAGAGAATTACACAGAATTACTGTCTCACATAAGATATTTTGGTCATCTCTTTACCCTAAGATGAATTTTTTTCATCATCAAATAATTATAACACCTTCAGTGTCTGTGGAGATAAATCGAGATTCTACATTTTGTAACATGTACATGAATTTCGGATCTACAATGATTAAAAATATGAATCAAAATACGTTTTCAAGATCTAATTACAATGAGTGACAATTTATATTGTTTTACGATCTCGACAATTAATAGTTTATGCACAATTGTTATTGAATTTTTTATTTGCATAACACATTACAATTTAACATAATTTAAATTTTACATTTTATCATTTAAATCTTCTTCTCTTTATAATTAGTTAAATTTCCTGGCTACTCTTGGTTTCGTTTCCATGAGAATTAGAAAGAAAATTACTATTCCGTGTTTGGTGTTTGAGAAGAGAGTCGGTAGACAATAGTTTATAATCTCATGAGTAGAGGTAAGAGTAATGGAAAATCAAAGAGAGATTCCGACGAAATCAAGAAATGAAGCAAGCTTTGCATGTTGATGGAGCAAGTTTAGCATTTTTTCACGAAAATAGCAAATAAATAAAGAAAGAGATATAAAGCACTCGAAATGTGACCAGGGTTACGCGTGAAATCAAAATATTAGACTTTCCAAATTCAAGGTTTATTAGGTCACAATATATCAGTTGTCTGAATTGAATTCAAAACATAGAAAATATCACAATGGATTAATTATTTTATTGAACAAGATAATTCTTATTTTGTTTTGTTTTTTTATGAAAACGAGAATCTTCCTAGGAAATAGAGGGTACGTCCAAAGTTGATTTGAGAGTACAAGTAACATGTGAGAAGGTGGTGGGACGAGAAAGGAATGAGTAATATATGAAAAATATATTATTCTTCACATTATATTATTTATTTTGTTATCAACTATTTCTTACAATAATACAAACTATAAATCTTGTAATTGTCTTAAATTTATGTAAATAACATGATAATAAATAGCTTTAGACTATAATATAACTGAATAAATGTAAAGAAATAATTTTGTAACTCAATTAAAATTTCTCCATGAAAATATAATATTTTGCACTATGTTTTGGAATTTAAAATGCTAATCTTTTTAATATACTTATTATTGTAGGAATAATAAACAATAAAACTTCTCAATTTTATTTATTATCCCTTTGCATTGCCCATATCCATCCCACAAAATCACAAGCTAAAAAGTGTCGACGATAATTATTGGCAATTTTTTAATTTATCAAAATTTACCACCACATATTTTTCTTTATTTTTTTTAATAATTAAGCATTTACTCACTTATTCTACTATCTAAACATATTTAATATCGTGTCAAACAATAAATTGTATAATTAATATAAGAAATTATGAATAATTAATTTATTATATTAATTGCACCATAATTGCATGGACTCAAGACGGAACTGGAACATTCGGTCCCAGTTCGGTTCTAATTTTTTAATTTTTTTTTGTGGTTTTAGGTCTTGTTTTCGGAGTTTGGGTCTGGTTTTGGCCTAGTTTTCAAGTATGAGCTAATTTTTTGAGATTTTTGGTTTGGTTTTAACAGGTTTCGTGTCGAATATTTGATCTACACTCCGGTTCGATTTTCACAGTTCTTGAAATGCGGAACTAGAACCGATACCAGACTACACTGTTCTTGAAAGTTCGGAACCAGAACATGAATCAGAAGTGTGAGTGGGTAGTAACGGCCCGAACCGAGATCGAACCTCACAATTCGATTAAAACTGAGGTTCCATCTGATTTTTGCCTACTTCTAAATGTAGCATTACTGTTTTTTTCTCCTACTAAAACTTAAATAAATAAAACCATGAATTGGGCAAGCATGCAGCATAATTGTGTAGGGCTATCAAGTATCAATTATAGTACTTCTCTTGTCAACCTAAGTGGCAACAGCCTTTTGACTTTTTTACCCTACCATAAGATGTTTTTTTAGTTCATGGAGAGGCTGTTTAAAGAAAATGACCAAATTTTAGTGCATCAAATTTATATAATAACTATTATTCAGAATTAAGAACAATGATCAATTGCTAGGCGACTATGTTGTAGTATGAGAAAACTCGATAAAATATTAATTTAGCTACGAATAGTTCGCAAACATGTATCGATCTATGTTTAATGTATTTTTTAAAATGTTTATGAACTCTGAAGACAAAAACAAACATGCAAATAATAGAGAAGAGATTTGCATTCTCGACTGAACTAGGCACAAGTTCGGTTTTTCTTTTGAGTAGAAGCTCAAACAAACAAGGTAAGTGTGAGTTTTTAATACAGAGAGTGAGAGATTTGACTCGGGATCTATTTGGCTGAGAGATCGAAAAGAAAGAAGAAAAAAATTACTTACAAAAAGTGTGGATGGATATAACTATCGGTCCAATTGTTTTGATTTTTCAAAGTGTTCTTCGTGGAGTGGAATAGTCAACTTCAATTATCGGGACTTCTATCGGCCTTCTATGAAGTTATCATTTTGCAATCCTCGATCGTTTTAAATCGTTTCTCTATTATTATCATCCGTCTTTGACATGTGACGTAATTTGATATATATGGATATTGATTATTGAAGATTAGTTTCTTAATGAAATTTTATTTATATTTTATCTTTTAAATTAGTGTAAAGACGAATTTGGTATAACCCTGCTATTTTTTCTGCCGAAGATTTGATCTAAATTGTTCAGTGGCGTTTCCTTCCACATTAAACATGGAACTATTTATTCATTTTCATAACGCGTGTGACATCTTGCTCATTCGACGATAATGACTATACGAATTTATTTGCTAATCCTCCAAACAACACATGGACAACGGAGAAAAATATCTAAAAAAAAAAGTAGAAAAGGGTTGTGAAAATGTAATTTGAAAAATCAAGAAGACATAAACTTAGTAGTTTTATAAATTATTAATCAGTAAACTGTTTCCACACCAAAAGTAAAAGCTTCATTGGAAACCCTGTAAATAGGATTCGTTTTGATGGCCTTTCGGTGCTTAAATTCAACATCTTCCATTCTTCTTCTTCTTCGTCTTCTTCTTCTCTTCTGTTTGATCAGAATCCTTAACACCCATCTTCAGAATTTGCTTTCTGTTTTTGTTTTTTTTTTTTTTTTTTTTTTTTTTGTGACAGCCATTTTCAGACTGCTATTTACTGTTGAGGAGATTTTGGCTGTTTTTTTTTACAAAACGGCGATGGCGATTGACGTCTGCTCAGAGATTTCAAGCGCCGGCATAAGCCCGAGAATCTCATTCTCGCACGATCTAAACCAAGCAGATATCATTTCTCCGAATCAAGCTCGTTTGGATTCGTCTCTACTGGAATCAGATTCCGCTTTCGATTTCTGCGATGGGAATTTTTTCTTTGCCCAAGAACTGTCTTCAGCCGATGAGCTTTTCTCCAATGGCAGAATCCTTCCTGCTCCAGTAAAAATAAAAAATAATCTCAGATCCATGGACGATCTTCACCAATCTGCAAATCCACCGGAAAGAACAACCAGTTCGGAGAAAAAGAGGTTGAAAGAGTTTCTCTCGGCAGACGATTCCGACGAGCAGCTACCACCGGAATCCAAATCGTTCTGGCAATTCCGACGAAGCAGCAGTTTAAACAGCGAAACCAGCCGAAACAGAAGCTTAATCCGATCACTCCACTTCCTCTCTCGCAGCAACTCCACTGGTTCAGCTCCAAATCCGAAGCCATTAACAGTCCCAAAAGAAACCCAGAATCAGAAACCAAATTTACAGAGACAACATTCGATTCCAAATATGAAATCGTCATCTTCTTCCAACTGCTACACTTACAGTTCGTCTCAGAGGCCATCAATGGCGAAGAGCTTCGGATCTCATGGCAATGGAGTTCGAATCAGCCCAGTTCTAAATCTCCCTCCTCCATACATTGCCAAAGTAACTGTAAATTTCCTTGGTTTCGGTTCCCTGTTCTGTAATGGAAAGATCAAAAAGAAGAAAAAATGATTTTCTCGTTTTCGTTCTCCTCCATTGTTGAAGTTCTCTCCTTTGTCACTGAATCTTCAAGTGCATGGTAGAGGTAGCTTCTTCTTCCTCGTCTCTGCAAATTAAAAACAGTAAAATTACGTAAATATTTGTTTAACTTATTTATTTGTCTATTTCTTTATTAATTCTCCTTAAAATATTTATTTGGCAATAAAAATTAGGTTTTATTTGATAAATTAAATTAAATTTTGCAAAAAAAATTAAATATTTCATTACTAAATTACATGAAAATACACTATCACAATTATTTCAATTTTTTTAAAAAGAAAAATTTTCAAATATCAAATTAGATAATGGATTTATTAGAACCTATAATAGCAAAATAATAATTTATAATTTATTTTTAAAGGTGGAGTAAATCATGAGATAATTAGAATTTAATAATTATATTTTTTATTTTTATTGTTTATTATTTAAAAAAATTCAGCTGTTAAACACTATTAGAAATAGGTGATTTAGTTACCTCGAAAGTAATCTAAACTGGAAATTTGATTATTTAAAAAAGTAAGCATAATTTGTGATTTTTTTTATTATGAAATAATTATTTATTAATTAAAAATAAATCAAAATTGAAAGTGTCGACACATGAGTAATGTCGTATTTGTTCGTTTCTGGACTGAGCTTTTGATTGGAGGATATTTTATTGGTGTTTTATGTGCTATGGTTGTCATAATTTTAATAAAGTAGACTTTAATTATAATAATATATTCTATGGTTTGTTGTCGATTGATCAAGACCAACGACCATAGCTTTTTAAGGGATTGGATTCACAAAATTAATATTTAATTTACTTATTTAACTAATTCAATTTTGGTCTTTTCTTAGCAAGTATCAAGTTTTTTAAAAGCAAGTATTAAACAAAATAAATAAATAACCTCCTGCAATGACTCTCCTCGACTTTATTTTTGATATTCTACTCCGGAAGTTTTCATAGCATTTGGAGTTGAAATTCTTGTTAGAATTGTAAAAACATTGAGAAATCAAGTTAAAATTCCTAATTTTTTCTGAAATATATGGTACATATGTGCAGATTTAACGGCAAATAGACGACATAATCTAAATTATTCATGAGTGAAATGTAGAGGTTCAATTGTTCAAAACAATAGCTGAAAGTATAATTTGTAAACGACTTTAAACGTTAAGAGTCTAAATTACACTTTGTCATTTTAATATAATATGAGATAGTACAACTACGTATCTGAATGTCGGGAATTAGTTATCGCAGAAAAAAATAATGAGATTTTAAACTTAAGAATTGTGACAGCCCGAAACCGAACCCGATCGGGGTCTGGGATCAGAGCCATCACTCGGGACAGATAACGGAAAACAGTGACTATTTTCTTTGAACAGATCGGTCAAAACAGTAGACATTATACTTTTAAAATATTTACAGAGAAACAGAATCGAATGACAGGAAACATGCACTGTCATCGCAAACCCTATAAACGTAACTTTACAAAGAGGGAGAAACTGCAGTGAGTAACAGAAAACATTTACAGGGAGAGAGAGAGAGAGTTCTCAGGTGAAGCAGAAAACATAAATGAACTTAATTTAAAAGAATTCAGGCTGGCGGAAGACTTAGTATAAAAAGAGCTTCGGTGGATTAAATAAAACAAAAGTGTACAGTGATAATCGGAAGGAGGAGAGTAAAACTGGACAGAAGGTAAAAGCTATCGGTAGATGCATATATAACAAAAGATGAACAATGCTAATCGGTGGATGTGAACTATAAACAAGAATAGTGTCCACCGGTAGGAACAGACAGTAAACGAAATCGGTAGAAGGAGATGACGTCAGCCGGAAGATGGATGACGTCACCGGTGGATGCAGGCAGTGAACGAAATCGGTAGAAGGAGATGACGTCAGTCGGAAGATGGATGACGTCACCGGTGGATGCAGGCAATGAACGAAATCAGTAGAAGGAGATGACGTCAGCCGGAAGATGGATGACGTCACCGGTGGATGCAGGTAGTGAACGAAATCGGTAGAAGGAGATGACGTCAGCTGGAAGATGGATGACGTCATCGGTGGATGCAGGCAATAAACGAGATCGGCATGAGGAAAAACCTAAGGCAAAATCACTGTTTGGCGGTGGATGTATGCTTAAAGCAGCAGTGAACGTGATCGGAAGATGCAGCTTTTAAGGCAAAACTTGACAACTTTAACAGGAAGTCATAGGAACAGAAAACTTCAAACAGAAGGCATAAGGGCTTCAAACCTTCAAACTCGATTCTAAACACAGTTTTAAAACATGCATGGGAACATGACAGAAGTTAGAAAACCTAACAGAAGATCAAGAAAACAACTGCATGGATTATTCCAAAACCAGACACAATCCATGCACAGATTATCAGAGAATATCCCAAACAAATTCCAGAATACTCTAGAATACAAACTTAACTGTCAAATACAGCGGTTTTAAACATTGAAACAGAATCTATACATTGTTTCAAAATTTCAAAGACAGTACAAAACTTAACATAGATTTACAGAAACTCCCAAAACAGAAGTTTTCTACAGGGCTTTTAACACAAAGACCAGAATTTCATAAAACTTTACAATATAAACTACATTTTAAAAACTTGAACCTCATAACAGAATTATGTCTATCTGCAGCAACCACCCTGTGAGCTCGATCCACCAATTACATCAGATCGTCATTTTGAGGAACAAGGTCCTCGGTTTCAGGTTCAGTACCTACATCAGAGAGTTCACCTATGAGTCTAAAACTCAGTAAGGACATAATCAGAATGCAGTGATGCAAAATGCTATGCATGCAGTTTTTCAGAAATACGGTGACAGTACAGAGCATTAAGTTACAGTGGCAGTAGAATTAAGTGGAACTTATAGGGGAACTGACAAACAGTGGGGAAGGGGGAGGGTGCACTATCAGGCACATTCAGGGATACAGTACAGTAAACGGTAAACAGTAAACAGTAAACAGTAAACAGTTCTGGGGCCAGTCCCCGTCTCGCACTTAACCTGGTATATTTCAGTCGGATTTTATCATGTTTAGTTTCAAACAGTGTACAGAAAACATTTGCATGTCTTTCAGAGAAAACGTGTATGCATGAACGGTGCTTGAACTTAAACAGGCAGAAAGCAGAAATAAGACAACAGAAAGTAAATTGAAGCCAGACATTTCAGAACATAGACTATAACCTTTCTACCCAAAACAACCCGACAGAACAGAAATACCTAGTACCTCCATGATGTAGGGCCTTAAGGGCCAATCTACGGGTATGAACTTACCTGTTATCCTCAATGCAGTTAGCCGGAAAGTCTCGGAAATGTTCGAACCTGTACATGTACGTTCAGAAAATAAACAAGCTGCAAATGCTAACAAATAAGTCAGAAGAGCCTGTTCCAAACTCATTCAAACCCTTAGAAAACAAACCGGTGTGTTTTCATCCAAAGATAGTGAGTTTTTCACAAAATACCATAACCCTAAACTTCTGGAAAAACCCACATTAAACTTGTCCAAACTTGTTAGCATTAGTAGATGTTTACCTTAGCGGAGGAGCAGAAGAAAATCTGAGGAGATCGAAGTAAATCTTCGATGGTTGCTTGTCGACTGGAAGAGAGAATACCGAGAAGAGAATGGAGAGAGAGCAGAGCAGAGAAGTGAAGAGGATCTCGCGTGGGAGGAAGAACTTAACTTCCTCAACAAGCTGCCATGTGTCAGCTATCCATTGACTATCTCCCACCAACCTTAATTTCTCTCAAATTTGCCCTTCCATGCATTTTAAACTTAGCGTTAGTTTGGTTACAAATTGGTTTGGTTCACCCCACACTACATGCTCCAAAACTTCACAACAAAATAGTTATTGTATTTATGGCAATTTAAATCCATACAATAATTCAACAGATTACTACATGGCAAAAATGCCGGGTGTTACATTCCACCCACCTTAATAGAAATTTTGTCCCCAAAATTTGCCTAAGCGAATAGCTCCAGATATTGGGTCCTGACATCCGCTTGTCTTTCCCATGTGGCTTCCTCTACATTATGATTTCGCCATAAAACTTTCACCAATGGGACTACACGGTTGCGTAACACTTTAAGTGACATATCCAATATCTGTATAGGCCTTTCTTCATACGTCAGTGTCGGCATGATATCAAAGTCCACCTGTTTAATGATCTGAGTTGGATCTCGCACACATTTTCTCAGTATCGAAACACGGAAGACATTGTTAATTCCATCCATTGACTGCCGGCAATTGTAGTCCGTAAGCCATGTTTCCCACACGCTTCAGGATGGGAAAATGGCCAATGAACCGTGGGCTGAGCTTTCCTTTCTTACCGAATCTCATTACTCCTTTGAAAGGTGACATTTTCAGGAATACCTCATCGCCCACAGCGAACTCTAAGTCTCTTCTTCTATTGTCCACATAACTCTTCTGTCGACTTTGTGCAGCTTGGATTCTTTGCTTGATTGCAGTTATTACCCCTAGACATTTGTTGTAGTATTTCGGGGCCGATAAGCTTGGTTTCTCCTGACCTCATCCCAACACAATGGGGATCTACACTTTCTGCCGTAAAGGGCCTCATAAGCAGCCATGCCAATCGTAGCTTGATAGCTATTGTTGTAAGAAAACTCCACGAGTGGCAAATATCTACTCCAAGGAGCATGAAATTCCAGCACGCACGACCTTAGCATATCCTCCAGTATTTGGATTGTTCTCTCAGATTGTCCGTCAGTCTGTGGATGAAATGCCGTGCTGAAATTCAACTTCGTACCCAAAGAGTTCTACAAACTTTTCCAAAACCTGGAAGTGAATCTAGGATCACGGTCTGAGACGATCGACACAGGAACGCCATGCAGTTTAATAATCTCGCTAATATACAGCTCTGCATACTGATCCATGGAGTACGTCGTCTTCACAGGTAGAAAGTGGGCCGACTTCGTCAATCTGTCTACTATGACCCAAATGCTATTATGGCCCTTAGCTGTTCTGGGTAGGCCAACAACAAAATCCATCGTTATATTCTCCAATTTCCATTCGGGGATCGGGAGAGGTTGAAGCGTTCCACTCGGTCGTTGATGTTCAGCTTTGACCTGTTGACATATCATACAAGACTCTACATACTTGGCCACTTCATTCTTCATATTCGGCCACCAGAAATGAAGTTTCAAGTCTTGATACATCTTCGTGCTTCCAGGATGTACAGAGAAAGAAGATGAATGGGCTTCCGACAAGATGTGCTTCCGTAGCTCTTCGTCTTTCGGAACATACCATCTGTTTTTGAACTTCAAAATTCCATCTCCCGAATAACTGAAATCGGAAGAAGCCATTGGTACCTTGCCCACCATATCGGCCATCTCCTTTGAATTGATCTTCTGGGCTTCCTTAATTTGGTCCAGGACGGAGGGCCGTAGTGTTAAGTCTGCTAGTATAGCCGATAGCCCAGAAACTATCTCCATATCGAACTTCTGTATCTCCGTCCTCAAAGGCATAGATACGGCCAACATTACTGGTTGTATAGTAGCTGGCATCCTGCTTAGCGCATCGGCCACCACATTAGCTTTACCCGGGTGGTATTTAATCTCAACGTCGTAGTCTTTCACAAATTCTAACCACCGCCTTTGTCTCATGTTTAGCTCTTTCTGGGTAAAGATGTACTTCAGGCTCTTGTGATCAGAAAACACCTCACAGGATTGTCCGTACAAATGGTGTCTCCATACTTTCAGCGCAAATACAACTGCCGCTAACTCAAGGTCGTGAGTAGGGTAGTTTTCTTCATGGCTCTTCAATTGTCGGGATGCGTATGCTACCACCTTCCCTTCTTGCATTAGCACACACCCCAAGCCAATCTTTGACGCATCACAGTATACGCTGAATTTACCGTCTTCAACTGGCAATTCTAACAGAGGAGCAGTAGTCAATTTCTGCTTAAGTGTCTGAAAGCTCACCTCACATGCTTCAGACCACTTGAACTTGATTTCCTTCCTCGTTAAGCTGGTCATAGGTTTTGCTATCACCGAAAATCCTTTGATAAACTTTCTGTAATAACCAGCTAACCCGATAAAGCTCCGTACCTCACTGGCATTCTTCGGCCTTGGCCATTCTTTCACTGCCAGAATCTTGGCTGGATCCACGCACAGTCCTTCTGCCAACACCACATGTCCTACGAAGTTAATCCTGCTCAACCAGAACTCACACTTCGACAGTTTTGCATACAACTGGTGTTGTTTCAGAGTCGACAGCACAATCGCCAAGTGCTCCTCGTGCTCGGTCTCACTTCTGGAGTAAACCAGGATGTCGTCGATGAAGACGATTACAAATTTATCCAAGAAGTCCTGGAAGATCCTGTTCATCAAGTCCATAAATGCCGCTGGAGCATTAGTTAACCCGAACGACATCACCAAGAACTCGTAATGCCCGTACCAGGTCCTGAAGGCGGTCTTTGGAATATCATTTGCTCTGACCTTCAACTGGTAATAACCGGAGCGCAAGTCAATCTTAGAAAATACCCGAGCCCCTTGTAATTGGTCAAACAAGTCATCGATTCTCGGCAACGGGTACTTATTCTTGATCGTTAACTTGTTCAGCTCACGGTAGTCAATACACATCAGTAGGGACCCATCCTTCTTCTTAACAAACAAGACGGGAGCACCCCACGGAGAGAAACTAGGGCGCACAAAACCCTTATCCACCAATTCCTTTAGCTGAGCCTTCAACTTCCTCAGCTCAATCGGTGTCATACGATACGGATTCTTCGATACTGGTTCAGTACCAGGATACACATCGATCTCGAACTCGATCTCACGATCAGGTGGCAATTCCGGTAAGTCATCCAGGAAGACCTCTGAGAAGTCTCGAACTACCAGAATATTTTGAAGTTCCACCTCACCTTGTCTTTGAACATCTACTACGTAGGCAAGAAATCCGACACATCCTGACCTCATCAGCTGTTGAGCTTTCAAGGTGGATATAACAGGCATACTATGTTTCTTTAGTATTGCCTGATAGGAGAACTCTACTTCGTTCGGGCGCTTAAAAGTCACGAGCCCGGACCTACAGTCGATGGTGGCATGATGTCTAAATAGCCAGTCCATCCCCAGAATTACTTAGTATCCTTTCATACCGATGACGATAAGATTGACATACAACTTCTGGTCTCCAACTGACACTATATCACCTCGCACTGTCTGCTCGGAGTGCATAAACTCTCCGGACGGTAGCATGACACTGTATGGCTGATCGGACGGTGCAAGGCACAAGCTCTTTCTACCCGCAAAGTCCATGGCCACAAATGAATGAGTGGCCCCCGTGTCTAACAAAGTATATGCAGGGATGTTACACACCAAAATTGTACCTGTAATTGCTGTGTGCAGATCAGCATCATCAACGTCCTCCATCATTGCAAAGACTCTTGGCACGGCCTGATTTTGTCTCGTGTCGGGTATCGGGCTATCACGGACATGATGGCCTCCTTTGCCACATCGGAAACAAGTGCCAGTAATAAGCCTGCATTCGCCCTGGTGGCTTCTCTGGCACCGTGGACATATAGTGAGCTGAGGAGCTCCAATCGGTCTCTTTCCTTTGTCTGGGTAAGTGATGGTCTCATTGGGCCTCTTAATGCCCCTGTTTTGTTGCTGTTGAGGTTGCAGGTTTTGACCCCTTGGTTGTTGCTGTTGTTGTTGTTGAGGAACATTTCTAATAATCCCTCTTGGTGGATCTCTCTGTCTCTGGGACTTCATTTCTAAGGCCTCTAACTGGTAAGCCTTGGCCACCACCTTCACATACGGTGCCTCATCGAACCCTCCAGTTGTGATCCCTCGCAGAAGGTCCCTCTTTAACCCTTGAATGAATTGGTGCACCTTGTTCTCATCGGTGGCCACCATATGTGTTGCATATCGGGACAAGGACTCAAATTTTTGAACATATTCAGCCACTGTCCCATACTGTCGCAGCCGAGAGAACTCAAGCAACTTTTCCTTCCTCACTCCCCAGTCAAAGTACTTCTCGGAGAAGATTTTCGTGAATCCTTCCCAGCTTAATGCCACTGTAGTTGACTGCACTGTGTCCCACCAAAATCCCGCACTTTTGGTGAGATAGAACGTGGCGCAAATAACTTTCTTGTTGTCTTCTACTTCTGCATATCCAAACATCTTCTCCATTGTTCGAATCCAGGTTTTAGCACGGGTCGGGTCTGTAGACAGTCCATCAAATGAAGGCGGCTGGAGTCGCCGAAATCTGTCTCCACTGTTGTCTCGCGGCGCATTATCACGATTGTTATTCCCATGGTTATTGTTTCTATCGTCTTCCCTGCCCATCATGCGTTCAACCATGCGTGACTGTGCATCCACCAGTTCGGTTAGTAGGTCAATGGCTCGAGAGCTTTCGCTTGACTCTTCTTGATGTCCTCTCACCATTTCTAAATAATCCTATCAACGAAATAACTAAATTTAATAAACAGAAACTTTTTACAGAACATTAGACACTTACAGTTGGTGGAGCGATATCACATGGCGGGTAGCGCAGTCAGACATTTCACAGAATCGGTTTTAAAACCTTGTCTCTCTGATACCATAACTGTGACAGCCCGAAACCGAACCCGATCGGGGTCTGGGATCAGAGCCATCACTCCGGGACAGATAACGGAAAACAGTGACTATTTTCTTTGAATAGATCGGTCAAAACAGTAGACATTATACTTTTAAAATATTTACAGAGAAACAGAATCGAATGACAGGAAACATGCACTGTCATCGCAAACCCTATAAACGTAACTTTACAGAGAGGGAGAAACTGCAGTGAGTAACAGAAAACATTTACAGGGAGAGAGAGAGAGTTCTCAGGTGAAGCAGAAAACAGAAATGAACTTAATTTAAAAGAATTCAGGCTGGCGGAAGACTTAGTATAAAAAGAGCTTCGGTGGATTAAATAAAACAAAAGTGTACAGTGATAATCGGAAGGAGGAGAGTAAAACTGGACAGAAGGTAAAAGCTATCGGTGGATGCAG
Organism: Begonia masoniana; assembly: GCA_022432975.1. Classification (NCBI taxonomy): domain Eukaryota; kingdom Viridiplantae; phylum Streptophyta; class Magnoliopsida; order Cucurbitales; family Begoniaceae; genus Begonia; species Begonia masoniana. Next base: position 41,411,795 of record CM039507.1, read on the forward strand.
ATATAACAAAAGATGAACAGTGCTAATCGGTGGATGTGAACTATAAACAAGAATAGAGTCCACCGGTAGGAACAGACAGTAAACGAAATCGGTAGAAGGAGATGACGTCAGCCGGAAGATGGATGACGTCACCAGTGGATGCAGGCAGTGAACGAAATCGGTAGAAGGAGATGACGTCAGCCGGAAGATGGATGACGTTATCGGTGGATGCAGGCAATAAACGAGATCGGCAGGAGGAAAAACCTAAGGCAAAATCACTGTTTGGCGGTGGATGTATGCTTAAAGCAGCAGTGAACGTGATCAGAAGATGCAGCTTTTAAGGCAAAACTTGACAACTTTAACATGAAGTCATAGGAACAGAAAACTTCAAACAGAAGGCATAAGGGCTTCAAACCTTCAAACCCGATTCTAAACACAGTTTTAAAACATGCATGGGAACATGACAGAAGTTAGAAAACCTAACAGAAGATCAAGAAAACAACTGCATGGATTATTCCAAAACCAGACACAATCCATGCACAGATTATCAGAGAATATCCCAAACAAATTCCAGAATACTCTAGAATACAAACTTAACTGTCAAATACAGCGGTTTTAAACATTGAAACAGAATCTATACATTGTTTCAAAATTTCAAAGACAGTATAAAACTTAACATAGATTTACAGAAACTCCCAAAACAGAAGTTTTCTACAGAGCTTTTAACACAAAGACCAGAATTTCATAAAACTTTACAATATAAACTACATTTTAAAAACTTGAACCTCAGAACAGAATTATGTCTATCTGCAGCAACCACCCTGTGAGCTCGATCCACCAATTACATCAGATCGTCATTTTGAGGAACAAGGTCCTCGGTTTCAGGTTCAGTACCTACATCAAAGAGTTCACCTATGAGTCTAAAACTCAGTAAGGACATAATCAGAATGCAGTGATGCAAAATGCTATGCATGAAGTTTTTCAGAAATACGGTGACAGTACAGAGCATTAAGTTACAGTGGTAGTAGAATTAAGTGGAACTTATAGGGGAACTGACAAACAGTGGGGAAGGGGGAGGGTGCACTATCAGGCACATTCAGGGATACAGTACAGTAAACGGTAAACAGTAAACAGTAAACAGTAAACAGTTCTGGGCCAGTCCCCGTCTCGCACTTAACCTGGTACATTTCAGTCGGATTTTATCATGTTTAGTTTCAAACAGTGTACAGAAAACATTTGCATGTCTTTCAGAGAAAACATGTATGCATGAACGGTGCTTGAACTTAAACAGGCAGACAGCAGAAATAAGACAACAGAAAGTAAATTGAAGCAAGACATTTCAGAACATAGACTATAACCTTTCTACCCAAAACAACCCGACAGAACAGAAATACCTAGTACCTCCATGATGTAGGGCCTTAAGGGCCAACCTACGGGTATGAACTTACCTGTTATCCTCGATGCAGTTAGCCGGAAAGTCTCGAAAATGTTCGAACCTGTACATGTACGTTCAGAAAATAAACAAGCTGCAAATGCTAACAAATAAGTCAGAAGAGCCTGTTCCAAACTCATTCAAACCCTTAGAAAACAAACCGGTGTGTTTTCATCCAAAGATAGTGAGTTTTTCACAAAATACCATAACCCTAAACTTCGGGAAAAACCCACATTAAACTTGTCCAAACTTGTTAGCATTAGTAGATGTTTACCTTAGCGGAGGAGCAGAAGAAAATCTGAGGAGATCGAAGTAAATCTTCGATGGTTGCTTGTCGACTGGAAGAGAGAATACCGAGAAGAGAATGGAGAGAGAGCAGAGCAGAGAAGTGAAGAGGATCTCGCGTGGGAGGAAGAACTTAACTTCCTCAACAAGTTGCCATGTGTCAGCTATCCATTGACTATCTCCCACCAACCTTAATTTCTCTCCAATTTGCCCTTCCATGCATTTTAAACTTAGCGTTAGTTTGATTACAAATTGGTTTGGTTCACCCCACACTACATGCTCCAAAACTTCACAACAAAATAGTTATTGTATTTATGGCAATTTAAATCCATACAATAATTTAACAGATTACTACATGGCAAAAATGCCGGGTGTTACAAGAATGACAAGATTGTATTATTTTATGAAGATTGGACCTTTACTCTTATTAAGAGTCATTTATAAATTTTTGTTCGCTTCTTGAGTTTTCATAATATTTTGTCGAACTATCAAACAAAAATTGGTAGACTAAGAATTATTACCATATTTTCAAAAACAACTATATTCCTTATTGTTAAAATCGAACATGAATATAGAAAAGAAAACGGGGGGCTGATCACCCCTCGTTCTGAATTAACGCTGAGAACGGGGGGCCGATCACCCCTCGTTCTTTCCAGTGTTTACGTGGCACTGGACGTATTGGATCGGGAGGTTGATGTGGAGGGCAGGGACCACCTGTCCAACGTGCACCACACGTAATTGGAGAACAGGGGTATTAGGGGGGAGAACGGGTGGTCACCGCCCCAAAACCACCCCTCGGTCATTACCTCCCTATTTTAGAGGGTGTTCGGGAATGGGGGGTCACTGCCCCGAAACGGCCCCCCGTTGTTGGTCATAGTAAGATTGAGAACGGGGACCCGATCTCAATTATTTTGCCTAACAACGAGGGGCCATTCTCAGAAATAGGGGGCTGATTCGACATTATATAAGAAAACAACCCTCCATTCTCACCTCGGCTGGCGAAAAAACTTCTCCACCATTTTCTTGTTTAGACGAATTTTCTTTGTATTAGCGACGTCAATGAATTCTGATTCGAGTAGATCGGTTGATTTAGATTAGACAACAACTTGTGATGCCAATATTGACTAGTATCCGTACTCTACGCCCATATATGGTGATCTTCAGACATTTGATCACCTAGAAGATAATGAAGAAATAGAGGTACAATCGACATCGAAAATTTTAGACGATGAGCTTCGAACACCGATTGACTTAGAGAATGATGCGGTGGAAAGCATACCGGTAAGGGAAAAAATTTTGATGGAATTTTATCTGGGAAAAAAATATAGTTCTTTAAAGATAGGGTAAAGTGCAATTTGGCCTCTACAACTAGGTGAAATGGGCAATTTACACCGTAAACTTGAATAATAGGCAAAAACAACCTTAATGTATTGATAATAGGAAATATATGGCCCCTACCGTCATATTTTCCATAAAAAAGTAACATTTTTTCACTTGTTCATTTTTTTTTTCCAAAATGCCCCTCACTAGACCGAATCGGACCAGACTGGTTCGGCTAATTCTACTATGATTTTTTTTTTAAAAAAATCATATTTCTCGGAAAAGAGAAGACAGAGAATATAATTAAAAAAAAAATGAGAGTGCAATTAGCCGAACCGGTCCAGTCCGGTTCGATCCAGTGAGGGGCATTTCGGGAAAAAAAAATGAACAAGTGAAAAAACGTTACTTTTTGACGGAAATTATGACGGTAGGGGCCATATTGCCTATTATCAATACATTAAGGTTGTTCTTGCATATTATCCGAGTTTACGGTATAAATTGTCCATTTCATCTAGTTGTAGGGGCCAAATTGCACTTTACCCTTAAAGATAATTAGAGAAGAAATATTAGAATATACTTTGAATAATAGTTATGGGATCAAATTCATTAAAAGTAAATCTCGGCGACTAACGGTCGTGTGTAAAGACGGATGTGATTGCCGACTGCATGGTTACTAACCCTCCCAACTAGTTAGAACTATGATTTATAGCTATGATACCAAATTGTCAGAGCTCGATTCCTCGCAGAACCAGATCCCGATGGGTGGAATGGATTCCCGAGCTGGGAAGCTTCTCGAACGACAACCTACATCCGAAACATACATTCCCTAAGTAGGAACTTTCAAACGACATATGTGACGACCCCAAACCCGATCGGGATCGAAGGGCCTCACTCCGGACATTTAAAACGTGACATATTTCTTTTTTTTGAACTATTAAAATATTACACAAAGAAAAAAAACTTCTCTGGAATTGAAGTCTGGATAAATGACAGAAGAAAAAAAGGTGACAGAATACTTTGGACGTTTTAGAAAAGAAAACAGAATGGACGACAGGACATGCAGGGGAAGACTTGAGAAACTGGAAGTCATGTCGTAGAAAACTTACTGTGGACAAACAGAAGCTGTGGACATTTAAAATCAAAGACAGAATCTGTGGACAAACAGAAGCTGTGGACGTTTAAAATCAAAGACAGAATCTGTAGACAAACAGAAGCTGTTGACAATCGGGAACTAAAGGCTGAATGGACGATAAAATTTAAAGGCAGTATGAACGATAAAATTTTAAAGGCAGGATGGACGACTGAGATCGAAGGCAAAATGGACGACGGGATATGAAAGGCAGAATGGACGATTAACACTTAGCCGAATATTTGAAAACTAGAAAGACAGAAACTGAAAGGCAGAATGGACGACTGAATATAAAGGCAGAATGGACAACTATTTTATAGAAGGTGTGGATGACTGTTTTACAGAAGAAAATAACAACTATTTTACAGAAAGCATGGAAGACTATTTTACAGAAGGCGTGGACGACTGTTTTACAGTGGGTGTGGACGACTGTTCACAGAACAAAATAGACAACTCTTTTACAGAAGGCATGGACGACTATTTTACAGAAGAAAAACTTGAAGACTTGAAGACATAACATTTGCTCCGCCGATCGATCGGCTATCCCAGGCGATCGATCGGCTACCTCTCTGTTTGACGACTTACTTCATTTGACACAAAAACATCAAAACTCCAGAAACCCGATTCAAAACATAATTTTAACACATACCAGTAAACACGTCAGAAGTTTAGAAAAAAAACATGGCAGGAGTTTCAAGAAAACAAACTGCATGGATAGCTCTAAAACTCAAGACAATCCATGCAGAACCTAAAAGAAGAACTCCAAGCAGTTCCAGAATACTTCAAAATATATTTACAACTATCAAATACAGAGGTTTAAAAAAATATCAGTGCAGATCCTATACACCATTTAAAATCTCAGAAGCTGTACAGAACTTGACATGCATTTCAAGAGTTCACCAAAACAGAAGTTTTAAAAAACATAAACACAAAGTCTACACACACGACCTTCACTTTTAAGAAACAAAACAACTTCACTCTCGGGTCAGAAATATGTCTGGCAGCGGCAGCCGCAGCCACCCCCGAAAGCTCGTGCCACCAACCACCTATTCGTCGGCCTGAGGCATAAAATCCTCATCCACGGGGTCCGTACCTACATCAGGGAGTTCATCTATGAGCCTAAAGCTCAGTAAGAACATAAAAATGCAGTGGTGCATATGCTATGTGTCAAGGTCCGGGCTTGTCCAAGGCATGTTGCCCATGGCCGCCCGTGCTGTTAGCTAAGTTTATTTTCTTTTTCAGTATTTCTATTGTACTCTTTTTCTTTCTATTTTTAGCAAGAGTGACTCTTCGCCACTATAGCATGTATACTACTTCTGTAGTGGAGATGGTCCAGATTGCTCTTTAGGGGGAGAGGCATGACTGCACGTAGACCCCCCTACCCACTGATGTAATTTGCTGCTATTCAATAAACAAGCTTTTTACATACACCCTCTTTATGCACACTATGCTCAATGATGCTGCTTTCGATTAATCTCGCTCGCTCGTTGCTTACTCATTAGACACAAGCTCGCTCTAACGAAGTGGGCACTCAGGTGCCGTTGGCACGCTCGTTGGCTTGACCCATTATAGGTGTGATATTGGGTGCCGCACGGTTTCGTAAGCCCCTTGAAAGTAGGACCGTGACAGTTGGTATCAGATACTAGGTTGGCTCAAAATCGTGAGAAAGTATGCCTAAGAAGAGTACGATGGAAAGGCCTAGTGCACCATCGGATCAACTCGAGCGCCTCATCGAGTTGGAAGAAGAAATACGGTATCTGCAAGACATGCCGGATAACATTCGATTCATAGAAGAACGAATGAGGGAAATGTCTGAATTTCCTGCTGAGATAGCGGTTATTCGAAACAGAATAGACGCCATACCGATTCCAGAGCTGTTGAATCGGGTGGAGACCCTCAAATCCCGACAAGAGAAGGGAAAGGGAGTTTGCACGGGAGAAAGTTCCACAGGTACTATAATCGGGGTCCTGGAACGCGTCGATGAGATCGAGCTGGCTCATACCCGGTTGTCAGAAACTGTGTCTCAAGTAACCATGGACTTCAGAACAATGTTTGATTCTCTCAGGGCGGAGATCGCCGAGATCAACATTAAACTGAACCTTACCATGAGAGCCATAGGGAGTCAAACCCAGGCCACTACTGCTGCTGAATTCAGTCGGGTGAAAATCTCAGAGACAAAGCCCTTTGGGGGAGCCCGGGATGCAAAAGAAATAGAGAATTTCATCTTCGACATGGAACAATATTTCAAGGCCACTAAAACGGATGAGGATTCGAAAGTGACCTTGGCCACAATGCATCTTACTGACGATGCAAAACTTTGGTGGAGATCAAAGTACCATGATATCAGTATCAGCGAATGTGTGATTGATACTTGGGAAGAACTAAAAAGACAACTGAAGGATCAATTCTTCCCAGAGAACGTTGAGTTCAACGCCCGCCGATTACTTCGAGATTTGAAGCAGACTGCAAGCATCCGCGAGTATGTCAAACAGTTCTCGGGACTCATGCTGAATATTAGAGATATGTCGGAAAAAGATAAGATCTTTGCTTTCATCGAAGGTCTTAAACCGTGGGCCAAGACCAGATTATAAGAACAAAGGGTGCAAAGTCTGTCAAGTGCACTTGCAGCTGCAGAGCGATTGTTCGATTATAACACTGAGAACCCTGAGCCAGAGAAGGACACTCCATGTAGCCCAACCGCTAACAAGTTTCAGAAACCAAACACAGGAACTGATGAAAAAAAGCTGTTTGTCCCAAGAGAAGGTTATGAAGCAGCAAGAAATGCTAACAACCAACGACAAACAAATAGACCTATGTCATGTTTTCTATGCAAGGGACCCCATCGAGTAGCCGAGTGTCCGCATAGATTGGCCTTAACTGCTTTACAAGCTTCGATTCAGGATGCCAACTCAGCTAAGGAAGTTGCTGAAGAAAAATCCACCGAGCTTGCTGAAGTCGGGGCTATGACTTTCTTGTCAGCTATACAACATCAGATGGAAGAGCTTAAGAAGAATCCAGGTAAAGGCCTCATGTATGTTGAGTCATCCATCAACAATAGATCTGCGACAAGTACGATGATAGATTCGGGAGCAACTCATAACTTCATTACAGAAAAGGAAACTCGCCGTCTTAATTTGAAGCTTGAAAAGAATGATGATAGGATGAAAACAATAAATGCAAAAGCGATGCCAATACTTGGGATTGTAAGGAGAGTCCGGTTGAAACTCGGCTCATGGACGGGACTCATTGACTTCGTCGTAGCACGGATGGACGACTTTGATACTGATCTTAGGGATGGAGTTTCTTATAGAACATAGAGCCATCCCAATACCCTCCACAAATGTTTAATAATCACAAGTAACAACCCTAACTGTTGTTCCTGCGATTCTTAAACAACCAAGTGCTATCAACATGAAGATGATTGCTGCAGTGCAATTCAAGGAAGGGCAGAAACAAAACGATCCAACCTTTATGATTGCTTCGTGGGAAACAAGAAAAAGGAGAAAAGAATACGCCTTGAGCTCTCAAAAGTCTTGAAGGAGTTCAGGAGTACCATGCCTAGTTACTTACCCAAGACATTACCTCCACGAAGAAACATTGATCATCAGGTTGAACTGAGTAAAAAATCTAAACCTCCGGCAAAGGCAATAGCTGTGGCAGAATTAGCAGAACTGGAAAATTGGCCAGAGTCTACGTAATGTGACCCAAACTTGTTTTGACTATCAAACAAACTCTTCAACGGGAATGAGCCCATTTGAAGCTGTTTGCGGGAGACAACCAAGCAGGCCTCACACCTTAGAACAGCCACCTTTGGATAAGAGTCCGAGAGCTTACAACTTCTCTAAGGAATGGAAGCACAACACAGAGATAACTCGTGCTTACCTGGGGAGAGCCTCTAAGCACATGAAAAAGTGGGTAGCTAAGAAACAGCAACCGATGGAGTTTAAGGCCGGTGACTTAGTACTGGTTAAGTTGCGACCTGAACAGCTTTGCTTGAGGGGTAGGAAAGACAAGCGACTTACCAAAAAGTATGAAGGCCCTACTGAAGTCATCGAGAAAGTTGGGAGAACATCCTACAGAGGTAATCTTCCATCATGGCTCCAAATCTATTCAGTGATCCCCGTCAGCAACTTGAAGTCCTACCATCCAGCCGACTGAGAACAAGAACAAGGAAAGGAACAACCACTCTAGACCAAGTATCTCCATCAGCAACCAGAAGAAGAAAGAAGTCGAAGAAGATTTCATATATCTCCATCAGCAACCAGAAGAAGAAAGAAGTCGAAGAAGTTCTAACAGATCGAAGCATCAAAACAAGCTGACTGAAAGTACTAGGAATACCTCATCAGGTAGAAAGGACCAAGAGGCGATGAAGTATCATGGGAGAAAGCAAAAAGACTTGGAGAACTCATCACAGATGATCGAGGAATTCAAGAAGAAGCAGAGTTGATGAGGACGTCAACAGTTCAAATAGGGGAGAATGTCAAGGTCTGGGCTTATCCAAGGCATGTTGCCCATGGCCACCCGTGCTGTTAGCTAAGTTTATTTCTTTTTTAGTATTTCTATTGTACTCTTTTTCTTTCTATTTTTAGCAAGAGTGACTCTTTGCCACTATAGCATGTATACTACTATCGTAGTGGAGATGGTCCAGATTGCTCTTTAGGGGAGAGGCATGACTGCACGTAGACCCCCCCTACCCACTGATGTAATTTGCTGCTATTCAATAAACAAGCTTTTTACATACACCCTCTTTATGCACACTATGCTCAATGATGCTGCTTTCGATTAATCTCGCTCGCTCGTTGCTTACTCGTTAGACACAAGCTCGCTCTAATGAAGTGGGCACTCGGTGCCGTTGGCACTCGTTGGCTGACCCAGTATAGGTGTGATATTGGGTGTCGCATGGTCTCGTAAGCCCCTTGAAAGTAGGACCGTGACACTATGCATGAACTTTCGAAATACAGTGACATTACAGAACATTACTTTTATCTGTCAGGGGGGTATAAGTGGGGCTTATAGGGGAACTAGCGCAGCAGAGGTGCACTTTCAGGCACATTATAGTGATACATTACAGATATACAGAGCAAGGGGCCAGTCCCCGTCCCACACTTAACCAAACATTACATTACAGGTTTTATCTTTCTTAACTTCAAACTGTGTGTAGAAAACATTTGCATGAATTTCAGGAAAAGCATGTATGCATGAACATTCATTGTGCACAGACTTAACATTCTGGAAAAACAGTTCAAAATGCATATAAATAACAAGAAATCTAAACCATGCTTTGAGCACGGCATTAAACTTACTTATGGCCGAATCATCGACCTAACTACCTAACGATAATCCCGACGACACTTTTAGCCTAGTATCTCCGTGATGTAGGGCCTCAAGGGCCAACCTACGGGTATAAACTTACCTGTTGTCCTGTGAAGTTGTAAGTATTGAACGTATTGCCTCGGTGTTGCACGAACCTTCACTGGAGAAAACCGGAGAAAACGAGAAAAGACAGAGTTTAGAATGTCGCTAGAGATAGGAGTGAAAAGAAACAGAGGAGAAAATGAGGAGGGTTTCACGTAGGAGGAAGAACATATCTTGTTCAACAAGTTGAACACTTGGCAGCATGGTGTCTCATCTGTGACCGTATTTAAAATGTGAGAGAAATAACCTATTCACAAACAGATCTAGGGACAAATTGATTATTTTTACAATTCTCAATAATTGAGCAATTGATCAAAATAAACTTATGTACAATCAATGGCATACCATTCAATACTGAGCGCCAGAGTTCCACCTGATCATTTTGAGACATGTTCATGACATTTTTGCAGTTTCCATTAATAATATAAGCAGCCTTCAAACATAATTAATTCTTAATTAATAATTAGCTTTACAAAAATTATTAGCAATTGGATCATAATTTGTGACAATATCATCTGTAATGACAGAAAATAGCAGCAACAAACAATGAGCGAGAGATGATAAAAGACAAAGTTAGTCTCACAAATCCATAGAGAAAAGAAATAGGCAAACACAAAGTCATCATAAAATTCAATGCAAACCATAAAGCCCTTAATATTTGGAAAATGTATTAGCATGTGTTAAGATATACTTCTGACTAAGCATTGTGTAACGACCCGGGGAGGATCGCCACGACATTCTTGACTTTACATAAAACTTTAACTCATATTTGAACTCTTTTCTCCTTCTTTTTTTTTTAATAACAGTATACCTAACAGGCTTAAAGACTTCAACTTAATGGATAGAAAGTTAGTCCCTCGTACATGCTTCCAATCGACGTACAAGTTGCATGGGTCTGCATGCATCAACCGATAGACATTGCATCTTCCGGATGGCACGTGCACCCCACATGACTCATTTAAACACCTATCGGCAGATGCGAATACTCGCATCGACCGACGATCACGTGCATCTCGTATGACCAATTTGAAACATCCACCTAGACATGTGAAATTCACGTGTTCATCTAAGACATCTTCCGATAGCTTACAAGCTCTATATCATCCGATCACTAAACACTCCACATCTGCCGATCGCTAGCACTTTCATCATCCGATGGCTAAACACTCTACATCTGCCGATCGCTAGATGACAAAATAGCACTTTCATCATCCGATGGCTAACACTCTACATCTACCGATCGCTAGACGACAAAATAGCACTTTCATCATCCGATGGCTAACACTCTACATCTGCCGATCGCTAGATGACAAAATAGCACTTTCATCATCCGATGGCTAACACTCTACATCTGCCGATCGCTAGATGACAAAATAGCACTTTCATCATCCGATGGCTAACACTCTACATCTGCCGATCGCTAGATGACAAAATAGCACTTTCATCATCCGATGGCTAACACTCTACATCTGCCGATCGCTAGATGACAAAATAGCACTTTCATCATCCGATGGCTAACACTCTACATCTGCCGATCGCTAGATGACAAATAGCACTTTCATCATCCGATGGCTAACACTCTACATCTGCCGATCGCTAGATGACAAATAGCACTTTCATCATCCGATGGCTAACACTCTACATCTGCCGATCGCTAGATGACAAATAGCACTTTCATCATCCGATGGCTAACACTCTACATCTGCCGATCGCTAGATGACAAATAGCACTTTCATCATCCGATGGCTAACACTCTACATCTGCCGATCGCTAGATGACAAATAGCACTTTCATCATCCGATGGCTAACACTCTACATCTGCCGATCGCTAGATGACAAATAGCACTTTCATCATCCGATGGCTAACACTCTACATCTGCCGATCGCTAGATGACAAATAGCACTTTCATCATCCGATGGCTAACACTCTACATCTGCCGATCGCTAGATGACAAATAGCACTTTCATCATCCGATGGCTAACACTCTACATCTGCCGATCGCTAGACGACAAAATAGCACTTTCATCATCCGATGGCTAACACTCTACATCTGCCGATCGCTAGACGACAAAATAGCACTTTCATCATCCGATGGCTAACACTCTACATCTGCCGATCGCTAGATGACAAATAGCACTTTCATCATCCGATGGCTAACACTCTACATCTGCCGATCGCTAGATGACAAATAGCACTTTCATCATCCGATGGCTAACACTCTACATCTGCCGATCGCTAGATGACAAATAGCACTTTCATCATCCGATGGCTAACACTCTACATCTGCCGATCGCTAGATGACAAATAGCACTTTCATCATCCGATGGCTAACACTCTACATCTGCCGATCGCTAGACGACAAAATAGCACTTTCATCATCCGATGGCTAACACTCTACATCTGCCGATCGCTAGATGACAAATAGCACTTTCATCATCCGATGGCTAACACTCTACATCTGCCGATCGCTAGATGACAAATAGCACTTTCATCATCCGATGGCTAACACTCTACATCTGCCGATCGCTAGATGACAAATAGCACTTTCATCATCCGATGGCTAACACTCTACATCTGCCGATCGCTAGATGACAAATAGCACTTTCATCATCCGATGGCTAACACTCTACATCTGCCGACCCTCACCACCACGTTGCAGGGATTTTATCATCTTGTCTTGTTCATGAGGAAAACATGCTTATAAAATATTTTCATATGCAATAAAACTTTCATGATGCACTGAACATGGAAACTCTCAAAACATCAAGCTACAGAGCAGAGCATTATCCATCATGAAATATTACTTTCAAACTAAATGTCATCAAGAACACTAGACATCAGCATAAGGGAGTTTCAAATCATCACATAACATTCTACTTAGTATCCTCTGATGTAGGGTCATAATGACCGAGAAACCTATACATTCACTTACCTGGTCTCCTTAGCAATCTGGACCTCTTCTCTTCAACTTCTTCACCTAAAACATGTGCATTACAGTAGTTAAATCAAAATCCTAAAACTCTACTCATAAATCATCCTAGGATCTATTAGCTAAAGTCATTCCCGAATCCTCGGTTTGATATACTGTGCAAAAATCTGAAATCCAAAATAACACAAACAGGTTCCACTATCGATTAAATCTGAGTTGATTACTTAAAATGTCCAGAATCGATTCGGGTTGACATTACTACTCTCGGATTCTAAAATGTTCTAATACTACTCAACCATTGATAAAATCCGAGTTCAAATGCCGAGCTGAAAACAGAGCTCCAAACACAAACAGATAACTACATTGTCCATTTCATACCTCGGGTGCGGATTCGCAGAGGAATGCGGGCTAGAAACCAGTTGTCGGCGAGGAAGACACTGATAGCAGTGAGCGGGGGCTTGGGAGAGAAGAAATCACCGGAAAGGAAAGTGTCGGCTACAGTGGTTTAAATGAGGTTTGGATTCCTTTACTTTTCCTTTAAATACTGGCCTCAATCCTCCAATATTACAACTTTGCCACTCAACCTAGTTTAGATCCATATGTAATTAACTAAGCTTGGCATAAAATCCTAAACTGCGAAGATTAAATATTTATGACCGTTAAAACAGTTAGGAAAGTCACCTGGCCGTTAACTCGGGTGTTACACATTGAGTAGATAAATTAGTATTGTTAGGCGTTCCTTGTTTATAATGATTTAATTTTATTGGTACATATTTATTTTATTTTATTTCCTAGATTATTTTAGTCAATTCTATTTGCTAGGCATTAAGTTAGGATTAGATCTATACACCTATATATATTTTATCTCTTGAATATGAATGTTGATTTTGGCTGCTCCACTATTTTTGTCTCTTATGGTATCAGAGCCAGCTAGCCGGTCTGAGCCATAGTCGCCGCCTGACAGAAGAGTGATCGTCGAGGTCACAACATCGTTCTTCAGTCGACGCTCCTCTAACAATCCGTCGCATTTGCTCTGTTCAAAACACCGCAGAAGCGTCGTCCTCTGTCATTCCGTCATTCGTGTAGAAACGTCACACCTCTCTGGTGTTACTTGGGGCTTTCATCTTCTGGATTCTGCAAGTTTCGCCTGCGGAGTCGCTGACTTGCACCTCTCAGTTGTTCACCAGCAACGAGCTTTATCGCTCTAGGCTTCTTCTGGAATTTTGAAATCTAGAGGCACGGAGGTCCTCTGTTGATCAGATAGGCTGCAGTGTACTGTATCTACCCAAAAGGTTTTAGGCAGCCCGACGTGCAATCTCATGCTCCTTGCACGTTCATTCAGTGTTCTGTTCATCCTTTCAGCTACTTCATTCTCTTGAGGAGTTTGAGGAATAGTCTTCTCCATCTTGATCCCATTCACGGCACAATACTCTTAGAAATCGACATCGATGTACTCGCTTCCTTTTTCGGACCTCAAACACTCCACCTTCATATTCGTTTTATTTTCAACCAAAGCCTTCCAGTTCTTGAAAACACTGAATACATCAGATGTGTTTTTCATGAAGTAGACCCATACCTTTCTTATTGAATCATCTATGAACGTCACATAGTAGTATGATCCACCAAGAGAAGAAACAGGTGCGGGTCCCCACATGTCAGTGTGAACCAAATTCCAGTCTTTTCTTCTTCAGCTCCTTTCTCAACCTATAGAAAACTGACACATTTTTGTTTCCCCAAAATGCAGCTTTCACATAGCTGATTCTCGACGGACTTCAGCTCCGAAATCTGAACATTCTTGACAAGAAGCTTCATTATTTTCTCGCTCATGTGGCCCGACTTGCAATGCCACAAATCTGTGTTTTTCGAGTTATCAATAGCACTAATTGTGTCTCTGCATGTAGAAGTCATGTATAGGGTTCTTGTTTTGTGACCTCGAACAACGACCATCACTCCTTTAGTTACCTTCCAATCACTGTTTCTTAAACTGACATTGTGACCACCATTATCAAGTTATCCAACTTAAATCAGATTGCGCATCCAAACAGACTGGTTTGTAGTCTTCAGTTAGATGTCACCGATGCCCACAATATCCATTGGCTCACTATCTGCAAGGTAGACATTCCCATAGTTTCCAGCCACGTAATTTTCCATTAATTCTTTGTGTGCGGTGGTGTGAAAAGATGCTCCCGAGTCCAAGACCCACGAGTCTATTGGGCTGTCGACCAAAAGAAGTAATGCGTCAGTGATGTTTTTTGTTACCGCATTTGCTCCATCACCTTTGTCATTTTCGTTCTTCTTCGGTGCTCTGCAATCCTTGTTCATGTGTGTAACACCCGGCATTTTGGCCATGGAATTATCCCCTGAATTATTGGTCGGGATTATTTCGCTATTAATATAGTGAATATTTTATTGGAATTATGAGATGTTTAGTGGGGGAGACCAAACCAAGGAGTAACCAAAACAAAGAATTAAATGACAATTTAGTTGGAAACCAAAGAGGAGCAATTTAGGAAGTAGATTCAGGTTTGTGGGAGTGAGCCAATGAGGGCATGCCACTTGTCCAAATCTTGTGGAAGAAGCCAAATCCCACTTTTCTCTTCTCTTTTTCCTTCCATCTCTTCTTTGTTTTCTCTCTTCCAAGTGACTGTGACCATTTCCAAAACTTTGTTTCTCCTGTTTTCTTCTGTTTCTTCCAGTGAAGGTAATCATCTACTAAAGTTAATGAGTTTGGACAAGTTAAAATGTGAGTTTTGTCGAAGTTTAGGGTTAAGGTATTTTGGAGAAAACTCACTATTTTTGTATGAAAATACGTTGGTTTGTTTTCTAAAGGTTTGAATGGAGTTTGGAGCATATCCTATTAAAGTATTAGTTAGCATTTGCAGCTCCGTTTATTTTTCCTTACGAGCATGTTATAGGTTCGTGCATCACGAGATTTCACGAACAAAGCTTACTGCATTTCGGACAACAGGTAAGTTCATGCATATAGGTTCGGCCTTTAAGGCCCTACAATACGGAGGTACTAGGTTTATGTTGTCGGGATTGCCGTTGGGTAATTAAACCGTAGGTTATGTTTTAGGTTAAATGTGTTTTATTTTATGTCTTGCTTTGTCATTCTGCCGCCTGTCTCTGTTATGTTCAAGCACCGTAAATGTTCATGCATACACGTTTTTCCTGAAAGTCATGTAAATGTTTTCTACACACGATTTGAAGTTAAGAAAGTTAAAATGGGATTCTAATGTATGGTTAAGTGTGGACGAGGACTGGCATCTTGTTCTTGTCCTTTCTTGGGACTCATGTAAAACCGTCCTCGCCAAGGACACCCTGTACCTTGTCCTTCCTTGGGACCCGGCAAAATTTATAACCAGTGTCATGTCCTGTTATGTCAAGCATGTATGTGAGCCAGTTCCTCTATAAGCCTCACTTATACCTTCATGTCGAGTGAAACGTAATGTTATGTAATGTCATTGTATTTCGAAAGTTCATGCATAGCATATGCATCACTTCATTTTATGTTCTTACTGAGCTTTAGGCTCATAGTTGAATTCCCTGTTGTAGGTACGGATCCGTGAATGAGGATTTTGTGCCTCAGGCCGACGAGTAGGTGGTTGATGGCTCGAGATCACGGGGATTGGTTGCTGCAGTCAGACAAAGGTTATTCCTGTGAAAAAAGTATTTTTGAAAGTTATGTCCAGTCCTGTACAGTTTTTGAAATCTTAAAACGATGTATAAAAATCGGGTTTATGTTTTAAAATCCCTGCCTGGTTAATTTTAAAGTATACGTCCAGATTCTGTACAACTGTTGAAATTTCTAAAACTCCGGTTTGACAGATGAATGTACATTGAGAAATATTCTGCAACTGCTTAGGATTTTCTCTTTTAGGTTGTGCATGGATTATCTCTGGTTTTAGAGCTATCCATGCAGTTTGATTTCTTAAACTTCTGTCATGTTTTCCATCCTGTCCAAAATCATGTTTTGAAATTGATTTTGATGTTTTTATGCCGTCTGTTTTTTTTATGCTCCCTGTTCATATGTCTTCCTGTTAAATGTAGTCCACTTTTGCCTTTAGTTCACTTCTGCCTGTAGTTCACTTCTGCCTCTAGTTCACTTCTGCCTATAGTCCACTTCTGCCTGTAGTTCACTTCTGCCTGTAGTTCACTTCTACTTCTGCCTGTAGTTCACTTCTGCCTCTAGTTCACTTCTGCCTGTAGTCCACTTCTGTCTGTAGTTCACTTCTGCCTGTAGTCCACTTCTGTCTGTAGTTCACTTCTGCCTGTAGTCCACTTCTGTCTGTAGTTCACTTCTGCCTGTAGTCCACTTCTGTCTGTAGTTCACTTCTGCCTGTAGTCCACTTCTGTCTGTAGTTCACTTCTGCCTCTAGTTCACTTCTGCCTGTAGTCCACTTCTGTCTGTAGTTCACTTCTGCCTGTAGTCCACTTCTGTCTGTAGTTCACTTCTGACTGTAGTTCACTTCTGCCTGTAGTCCACTTCTGTCTGTAGTTCACTTCTGCCTCTAGTTCACTTCTGCCTCTAGTTCACTTCTGCCTCTAGTTCACTTCTGCCTCTAGTTCACTTCTGCCTCTAGTTCACTTCTGCCTCTAGTTCACTTCTGCCTCTAGTTCACTTCTGCCTCTAGTTCACTTCTGCCTCTAGTTCACTTCTGCCTCTAGTTCACTTCTGCCTCTAGTTCACTTCTGCCTCTAGTTCACTTCTGCCTCTAGTTCACTTCTGCCTCTAGTTCACTTCTGCCTCTAGTTCACTTCTGCCTCTAGTTCACTTCTGACTGTAGTTCACTTCTGCCTGTAGTTCACTTCTGACTGTAGTTCACTTCTGACTGTAGTTCACTTCTGCCTGTAGTCCACTTCTGTCTGTAGTTCACTTCTGCCTGTAGTCCACTTCTGTCTGTAGTTCACTTCTGACTGTAGTTCACTTCTGCCTGTAGTCCACTTCTGTCTGTAGTTCACTTCTGACTGTAGTTCACTTCTGCCTGTAGTCCACTTCTGTCTGTAGTTCACTTCTGCCTCTAGTTCACTTCTGCCTCTAGTTCACTTCTGACTGTAGTTCACTTCTGCCTGTAGTTCACTTCTGCCTGTAGTCCACTTCTGTCTGTAGTTCACTTCTGACTGTAGTTCACTTCTGCCTCTAGTTCACTTCTGACTGTAGTTCACTTCTGACTGTAGTTCACTTCTGCCTGTAGTTCACTTCTGACTGTAGTTCACTTCTGACTGTAGTTCACTTCTGACTGTAGTTCACTTCTGACTGTAGTTCACTTCTGACTGTAGTTCACTTCTGCCTGTAGTTCACTTCTGCCTGTAGTTCACTTCTGACTGTAGTTCACTTCTGCCTGTAGTCCACTTCTGTCTGTAGTTCACTTCTGCCTCTAGTTCACTTCTGCCTGTAGTCCACTTCTGTCTGTAGTTCACTTCTGACTGTAGTTCACTTCTGCCTCTAGTTCACTTCTGACTGTAGTTCACTTCTGACTGTAGTTCACTTCTGCCTGTAGTCCACTTCTGTCTGTAGTTCACTTCTGACTGTAGTTCACTTCTGCCTGTAGTTCACTTCTGACTGTAGTTCACTTCTGCCTCTAGTTCATTTCAACTTATGTCATCCGCCTTTGTCATCCGCCCCTGTCATCTGCCCCTGTCATCTGCCCCTGTCATCCGCCACAGTCATCCGCCCCTGTCATCCGCCCATGTCATCTACCCCTGTCATCCGCCCCTGTCATCCGCCTTATGTCTTCTATTTTATGTTTCTCATTTCATTAAGTCTTCCGCTGTATAATTTTCATTTTATGTTTCTCATTTTATGTCCTATATTTTAAATATTTTAGAAAAAAAAAAGGTTAAAAAAAAATGTGTCACATTTTAAAGTTCTGGTGTGTGGCTCGCCGGCCCCGATCGGGTCAGAGGTCGTCACAGTAATTGTATCAGAGCAAAACCGGGTTTTAAAAGCAATTCTGGAGAAATGTCTGGTTGCGCAACCCGCCACGTGAGATCGCTCCACCAACTGTAAGTGTTTAAGTTCCCGTAAAAGTTTTGTTTATTAAATTTGATTATTGTTTATAGGATTTACCTAGTGTGGATTGAGGACGGTACCGAGAAGCTGAAGAGAGAGATTTTAGTATTCAGCAGTTAACGGAGCTTTTTGCTCGTCAATCCCGGCAATTTGAAATGTTCATGATCGGGAGGGAGTTTTGGAATTTGAGCTCGATTACTTCGGAAGACCACAGTGGTGAAAATTTTAGACGACTTCAACCTCCCACATTCGAAGGGCGACTTACGGATCCAGTCCATGTCGAGAAGTGGGTTCGAACTATGGAAGATTTGTTTGACCTTGCTAAGGTGAAGGACATGGAGAAGGTCTCTTATGTTGCGTTATATCTCGAGCGTGATGCGAAACTTTGGTGGGACGCCGTCTAGACCACTATTAATGCGGGGGAGATGCTGTGGGGATCCTTCAAGAAGTTGTTTTGAGAAGAATACTTCTACAATGCTATGTGGGAAAGTAAGGTATCAGAATTTACCCAGCTTCGACAGACAGGTTCGGTAGTAGACTATGTAAGAGAGTTCGAAGCGCAAACTCGTTTCGCCAGTCATCTAGTGAGGGAGAACGAAAGTAAAATCTACCATTTCGTACAAGGATTAAAGGAAGAAATTTATAGAGGTGTGAAGATATCCGGAGATGAGAATGTATCATACTCAAAAGTGGTTGCCAAAGCTTTAGAGGTGGAAGAGACGCAGCAACGGAGCAGGGGCGTGAAGAGGCTCAATGTGACAACTGCCAACCAAGTCAAGGGGAAAAGACCAATGGGAGCTTCTTAACTCCCTGTATGCCCACGTTTCCAGAGAAGTCATACGGGGAAATGCAGACTCTTTGCCGGCCGTTGCTTCCGGTGCGACATGAAGGGCCATCACGTCCGGGATTGCCCAATGCCTGATAGGAGGCCAGATCGTGCCACGCCAAGAGTTTTTGCAATGATCGAGGATGACGGCGAAGTACAACATACTGCTATCATAGGTACAATTTTGATATGAAATGTACCTGCGTATACTCTGTTAGTCACGGGGGCCACACAATTGTTTGTGGCAATGGACTGCGTTGTTAGGCAAGATTTGTGTATTGTGTAGTCAGGTCAACCCTGCAGAGTCATGTCACCGTCTGGAGTGTTTATGCACTCCGAGCGGGCAGTGCGGGGCGATATAGTGTCAGTAGGGGACCATAAATCGTAATAACTAAAAAAAAAACATTTCATCGTACACCTTATTACTCGTGCATAGTGTTTACGATTTAAAACTTCTCAATTTATTGAGAAGTCAACAAGTAATAGAGCAATAGCAATCAACTATAAAAACTAAAGAGAATGATGAACCAATAGAAGTGGGATTTGAAAAGTCAAAAGTAATTAAGAGCCAATAGAAATGAAGAGTAATGTTGAAATTGAAAAGTCAACAAATGAAGAACCAATGGAGGGAAAGATTGAAAGAAGTCAAACTTTCAAAAGGGTGTTTGGCAAATAGAAAGTAAAGGATACATGGTTTTCACGTTGGAAGACTTGGAATAAAGAAATAAAGAGAAGAAATGGAGGATAAGGATGAAGAAAAGTCAACTTTCTTCTTTAAATCTTAAAGTGACACCTCACAATGATTATCTTCATTTTTTTTTCTTCTTCTCTTTCTCACTCCCTACGTGCCTCTTCTCTTCTCCATTTTCCAGAGCAGTCTTCTCCCTCAAAAGCTTGGTCTCTTGTAAGAAGAATCAAAGTAAGTTAGATTTTAGGTTATGTTTATGCAAAATACTAGTTATAGGTTGGTAAAATTGGAGTTTTGTTGAGTTTATGGAGAAGTTAATAAACCCTAGATGGCTGCACGAAAATTTGGTTTTCCCTCCTTAATTTCTTGATGTTTTAGGGTTTGAATGAATTGTAATGGTTGCTTATGGTTGGAAATGAAGGAAAAACATCAAGTAATGCATGAATAGTTGAAAATAGTGAAATATAGGGCAGATTGGAAATCTATAATTTCGGTACATTGAGCTAGTTTATCTTGATAAATTGACCTTACCATGTTAAAGTAGACTCCTTAAGGATTCTATAGACTCAAGAATTATCGAATTTGGTTATGTATAGCAAAAGTTATGAAATTTTGAAATTTGTTGTTGATTTGAAGGGAATTCCGAAAATTAAGTTGTTAAGTGAATTTTTATGAATCTTGTTGATTGGCATGCTTTAGGTATACAAGTCAAGAAGGAACTTGAACACATTGAAGAAACCGAACTCAAGACACGAGGTAAGTGTATGTATGCATGCGTTTTGGCCGATTGGCCTACACCACAAAAGATTATGAGAATGAGGATTTGGTGAATGTAGTTTTGAGAGTTGGTTGGGTAGAACTTTTAGGTTGTGAGTGAGTTAATTATGCTAGTTGTTTCTTTAATGAATGATTTGCTTATTAGTTTATATTATGTTATAGAATTGAAGGATGTGTGTGCAACATGTAATCATGCATCATGGTTTTCCTAAAGCATAGAAAATGGTTTTTTTTATACATAGTTTTCATGTAAACAAGAGTAACAGAATACAGAACAGTAAAATACGTAATAGTTGTTGTGGGTAGGGAACTGAGTTTGGTAGTTCCGCCAGAGGAACCGGTTCCGTCAGAGGGACTGTCAGATATGCCATTCCACTTCCCCTAGAGCGAGTTGGTCGTCCCGCCAGGTGGACAATCAATTAGGCCATCTCTTCTCTAGAAACAGTACCCCAATAACTCATGTCATGCAAGAAAATAAACAAGACTCAGTATATGCTTTTACGAACAGCATAGCATAATCATGAGCATGCATTTTATTTTACTCTACATCACTTACTGAGCATTAGGCTCATTAGTTTATCTTGTGGTGTAGGTGAATTTGATACAGGTAAAAAAAAAAAAAAAAAAAAAAAAAAAAAAAAAAAAAAAAAAAAAAAAAAAAAAAAAAAAAAAAAAAAAAAAAAAAAAAAAAAAAAAAAAAAAAAAAAAAAAAAAAAAAAAAAAAAAAAAAAAAAAAAAAAAAAAAAAAAAAAAAAAAAAAAAAAAAAAAAAAAAAAAAAAAAAAAAAAAAAAAAAAAAAAAAAAAAAAAAAAAAAAAAAAAAAAAAAAAAAAAAAAAAAAAAAAAAAAAAAAAAAAAAAAAAAAAAAAAAAAAAAAAAAAAAAAAAAAAAAAAAAAAAAAAAAAAAAAAAAAAAAAAAAAAAAAAAAAAAAAAAAAAAAAAAAAAAAAAAAAAAAAAAAAAAAAAAAAAAAAAAAAAAAAAAAAAAAAAAAAAAAAAAAAAAAAAAAAAAAAAAAAAAAAAAAAAAAAAAAAAAAAAAAAAAAAAAAAAAAAAAAAAAAAAAAAAAAAAAAAAAAAAAAAAAAAAAAAAAAAAAAAAAAAAAAAAAAAAGCGTACGGCCTTGATCCTCTAGAAGGTTGATGGAACAGTTGGTGGAGAACGTCCATTGATGTGCTTGTAGCCGCTAGGGCGATTTTGACCTGTGGGCGAGTACATAAGTAATTTTGGTATAATGTATGGACAAAAGTTTTTTTTTTAAAGTTGCAGATTAGTATGTAAATGACAAGTTTAGTTGTTTTTAAATGAAAGTGTCTATTTTGATGTATGAATATATTTTGGAAATTATATGAGAAATCTAGTTTCACATTGCAGGTTTGGTTTATAGTTTTTAAACGTTATATTGTCGTTTTTTTTTAATCGATAGTGAATGTAAAGCAAGATTTCATCCTCTTATTTATTTAGTCAAAGATTAGATTTTTATAAAGGGTCATCTATGAAGTAATCTTTTCTTTCCGCTGCAAACAGTTAATGTTTTAACGATGTCGTTTTAAACAATGGGTAAAATTTTAAATTTATATGGATTTTCGAGTACGGTTAGACACATGAACAGTAAATGTGACGAACCGGGTTCAGATAACTCGGGGTGTCACATAAATGGTATGCCAACCATATCATTATCGATGTGAAAGGATGCGATGTAATTTTAGGGATGGGCTAGCTGTTTAAACAACATGCCACCATCAATTGCAGGTTTGGGCTAGTGTCTTTAAGCGCCCGAACGTGGAGGAGTCCTCTTATCACGCTATACCAAAGACACGCCAGGATGTTCCGGATTTCTAGCCTTGTGGTGGATGCTCAAAGGCAAGGTGAGGTGGAGCTCCAGGATATTCCGGTAGTCTGAAACTTCTCATGAGGCTCACGGCAGAAAGTACGAGTCTCCATTGCGTCGGGACAAAGTTGGAGAAGCCAGACTGGAAGTGAGACTGATGGGCCCTGAGTTATTGCAACTGATGTCTGAAATAGTGGCTATTATCAGACAATGGGTTGGTACTGCTCAGAGTCGACGGAAAAGTTATGTGGATTAGAGGAGAAAAGACTTAGAGTTCACTGAAGGCGGCGAGGTAATCCTGAAGGAGTCACCTCTCAAGGACGTGATGAGGTTTAGTTGGTGTGGGAAAGCTCAGTCCAAGGTGGTTGGGCCATTTCCCATCTCGAAGAGGATTGGAAGCACAGCTTACAGACTGTGACTGCTAGCGTCTACGAGTGGTGTCCATAACATTTTTCAAGTTTCGATGCTGAAAAAGATGCGTGCGAGACCCTACTCAGATCGTGGAACTAGTGGATTTGGATATCCAGCTGACGCTGCCGCACAAAGGAAGACTCGTGAAGATTTGATTTCTTCGATCAAGTATTGCACAACAAGGTGATCCCATTGGCGAAGGTCTTATAGCGCAACCATAATGTGGAGGAAGCCACTTGGGAATGACGACATGATGTAAAAGACAGATATACTGAACTAGATGTCTAAGCAAATTTTGGGGATAAAATTTCCATTAAGGTGGGTGGAATGTAATACCCGGCATTTTGGCCATGGAATTATCTCCTGAATTATTGGTCGGGATTATTTCGCTATTAATATAGTGAATATTTTATTGGAATTGTGGGATGTTTAGTGGGGGAGACCAAACCAAGGAGTAACCGAAACAAAGAACTAAATGACAATTTAGTTGGAAACCAAAGGGGGCAATTTAGGAAGTAGATTAAGGTTGGTGGGAGTGAGTCAATGAGGGCATGCCATTTGTCCAAATCTTGTGGAAGAAGCCAAATCCCACTTTTCTCTTCTCTTCCACATTAAGCTTTCCACTTTCACACTTCACTTCTCTATTTCCTTCCATCCCTTCTCTGTTTTCTCTCTTCCAGGCGACTGCGACCATTTTCAAAACTTTGATTCTCCTGATTTCTTCTGTTTCCTCCAGTGAAGGTAATCATCTACTAAAGTTAATGAGTTTGGACAAGTTAAAATGTGAGTTTTGTCGAAGTTTAGAGTTAAGGTATTTTGGAGAAAACTCACTGTTTTTGTATGAAAACACGTTGGTTTGTTTTCTAAAGGTTTGAATGGAGTTTGGAGCATATCCTATTAAACTATTAGTTAGCATTTGCAGCTCCGTTTATTTTTCATTACGTGCATGTTATAGGTTCGTGCATCACCGAGATTTCACGAACAAAGCTTACTGCATTTCGGACAACAGGTAAGTTCATGCATATAGGTTCGGCCTTTAAGGCCCTACAATACGAAGGTACTAGGTTTATGTTGTCGGGATTGCCGTTGGGTAATTAAATCGTAGGTTATGTTTTAGGTTAAATGTGTTTTATTTTATGTCTTGCTTTGTCATTCTGCCGCCTGTCTCTGTTATGTTCAAGCACCGTAAATGTTCGTGCATACACATTTTTCCTGAAAGTCATGTAAATATTTTATGCACACGATTTGAAGTTATGAAAGTTAAAATGTGAATGTAATGTATGGTTAAGTGTGGACGAGGACTTACATCCTGTTCTTGTCCTTCCCTGGGACTCATGTAAAACCGTCCTCGCCAAGGACACCCTGTACCTTGTCCTTCCCTGGGACCCGGCAAAATTTCTAACCAGTGTCATGTCCTGTTATGTCAAGTATGTATGTGCGCCAGTTCCTCTATAAGCCTCACTTATACCTTCATGTCTAGTGAAACGTAATGTAATGTAATGTCACTGTATTTCAAAAGTTCATGCATAGCATATGCATAACTGCATTTTATGTTCTTACTGAGCTTGAGGCTCATAGTTGAACTCCCTGTTGTAGGTACGGATCTCGTGGATGATGATTTTGTGCCTCAGGCCGACGAGTAGGTGGTTGATGGCTTGAGCTCACGGGGATTGGTTGCTGCAGTCAGACAAAGGTTATTCCTGTGAAAAAAGTATTTTTGAAAGTTATGTCCAGTCCTGTACAGTTTTTGAAATCTTAAAACGATGTATAAAAATCAGGTTTATGTTTTAAAACCCCTGCCTGGTGATTTTAAAGTATACGTCCAGATTCTGTACAACTGTTGAAATTTCTAAAACTCCGGTTTGACAGATGAATGTACGTTGAGAAATATTCTGCAACTGCTTGGGATTTTCTCTTTTAGGTTTTGCATGGGTTATCTCTTGTTTTAGAACTATCCATACAGTTTGATTTCTTAAACTTCTGTCATGTTTTCCATCCTGTCAAAAATCATGTTTTGAAATCGGTTTTTGAGGTTTTTATGCCGTCTGTTTTTTTATGCTCCCTATTTATATGAGTTCCTATTAAATGTAGTCCACTTCTACCTTTAGTTCACTTCTGCCTCTAGTTCACTTCTGCCTGTAGTTCTCTTCTGCCTCTAGTTCACTTCTGCCTGTAGTTCACTTCTGCCTGTAGTCCACTTCTGCCTCTAGTTCACTTCTGCCTGTAGTCCACTTCTGCCTGTAGTCCACTTCTGCCTCTAGTTCACTTCTGCCTGTAGTCCACTTCTGCCTGTAGTTCACTTCTGCCTCTAGTTCACTTCTTCCTCTAGTTCACTTCTGCCTCTAGTTCACTTCTGCTTGTAGTCCACTTCTGCCTGTAGTTCACTTCTGCCTTTAGTCCACTTCTGCCTGTAGTCCACTTCTGCCTGTAGTTCACTTCTGCCTATAGTCCACTTCTGCCTGTAGTCCACTTCATGTCTTCCACTTTACATCTTCCACTTATGTCATCCACTTTATGTCTTCTACTTTACATCTTCCACTTATGTCATCCACTTTATATCTTCCACTTTACATCTTCCACTTATGTCATCCGCACTTGTCATCTGCCCCTGTCATCCGCCCCTGTCATCTGCCCATGTCATCTGCCCCTGTCATCCGCCCATGTCATCTGCCCCTGTCATCTGCCCCTGTATCCGCCCCGGTCATCCGCCTTATGTCTTCTATTTTATGTTTCTCATTTCATTAAGTCTTTCGCTGTATAATTTTCAGTTTATGTTTCTAATTTTATGTCCTCTATTTTAAATGTTTTAGAAAAAAAAAAGTGCAAAAAAAAATGTCACGTTTTAAATGTCCGGTGTGTGGCTCGCCGGCCCCGATCGGGTCGGGGGTCTTCACAATGTGACCCCGCTTGCCACAATTCCAGCACTCAAGTGTTCGTCGAGACTTGGACTGACCTCTTTCATTCTTTGACTTTGATCTGTTTCTGCCCTGGTTAGAGTTTCTCTCATTATTTCTACCTCAGTTTTCAACATTCAGAGCCGAGTCTTTCGATATTTTACCAAAATCAATCTTACGAACCTCCTCAGCAAGAATACGATCTCTCACATCGGTGAATACCAATTTAGCACTTTCGACTGAGTTACTAATTGTTGCCGTCATAGAGTCCCGGC
This sequence comes from Begonia masoniana, assembly GCA_022432975.1. Taxonomy (NCBI): domain Eukaryota; kingdom Viridiplantae; phylum Streptophyta; class Magnoliopsida; order Cucurbitales; family Begoniaceae; genus Begonia; species Begonia masoniana. The sequence goes on from CM039507.1 coordinate 41,437,996, forward strand.
TATTCGATAGAGACGCCAACAAAATTAAGGCACGAACCTCATCCCCAAAATAAATTTCCACAGATAGCAATTGATTCACAACCGTATTGAATTCATTCAGATGCGCTATGACAGAAGTACCATTAACCATCTTTAGATTAAAAAGTTTATTCATCAGAAATACCTTATTATTCGCAGAGGGTTTCTCGTACATATCAGACAGAGCCTTCATGAGACTCGCGGTGGTCTTCTCCTTCGCGACATTGTGAGAAACGCTTTTGGTTAGCGTCAATCGGATGACTCCTAAAACCTGTCTCTCAAGGAGATTTCATTCACTATTTTTCATCTTCTCTGCTTCGTACTTAAAGGAAGATGAAGTTTTTTTCGTACAAGTAATCCTCAATTTGCATTCTCTAGAACGCGAAATCTGTCACATCGAATTTTTCAATACCGTATCCTGTATTATCATTGTTTGCCATCGTTATCAAAAACACCCTTTTAAAATCAGAATAAATCTCCCAAAATATTCCGAATAAATCCAGAAATCCAACTCAATTGTACTCTTCCATAAAAATCAAATTTTCTGTCAAAAATTGAAAAACCGTTCAAAAATAGAACACCAATCTATAAAATTTCAATATGTTTTGAACTGCAACTGGTTCTCTGCTTCGGATCGAAGCTCTGTGAAAAATTGTTCAAAAACAAAACACCAATCCAGAAAATTTCAATATGTTTTGAATTGCAACTCGTTCTTTGTCCTTCATGGTCGGTCGGCAGTGTGCGCGGTGATGGCAGAGGCTGATCGGCATTGGCAGCGTGGCGTGCAAGCGTGTAAACAGCTGTTTCCCACGCACAAATCTATGCAAAATCGACAGACACCGACGGCGTTCCCTTCTTGCATGACAACGTGCAGTTCTGGTACGCGCGACAGTAGCGTTCACGAGCAGCAATTCTCTCCTTTTCTGTGCTTCTCATATTCGGACGGCGGCATCAATGGTGGTTCTGTTCTTCGCGAACGACGGTTCTCTTCTTCCTTCAGATGGCAACAACGATCAGCTTCTCTCTTCTTCTTCGCGGTGAAGAAAATGAACAGAGCAAGAATTTTCCTTTTTTTTATTTTATTATCCTTTTTCCTTTTTCTCAATAATTGCAATTTCACCAAAAATTGCAAACACGAAAAGTCATTTGATACCTTCAAAGAATCAAACCCTGATTTTCAAAACCTACAACCTGAAGCTCTAATACAAGTTGTTAGGATTAGACACCCTAATCCAACCTGTAAAGAACGATCGAAAAATACAAAAAGAAAAATACACAGATTTATAGTGGTTCACTCTCGTTGCGAGAGGTACGTCCACTGACCGTTGACAGATTTCACTAAGAACAAAAACGAGTTACAATAGTTTTGCCTTTTAACATCTCTTAATATTCAATAACCTAAATACGCCTTTATATAATAGACGAATTAGGGCTACGAAATAACAAGGTAAATATGACCAAAATACCCCCAACACTAGAGTAGGAAGGTTTCTTGTTGATGGATGCACTATATGGTTAGAATTATAAGAATTTATAATTCTATTTGAATCTAAATTGTTAAACTATAAATTATACATTATGTTATCATCGGGTTTAAGTCCATATTAAAGTAATTTAATATGATTTGAATAGACTTTGGAGTATATTTAATATAATATAGTTATATTATAATGTGTAGAGACATTAGGGGTAATTTATCAATTTGTGATAGGTAAAATGGTAAATTGCCCAATTAAGTTAATTAAAGTGTTATGGTTCCCAATTCACAATTGAATCTTTTGCATCTTCGGAACCGCCATCACTCTAGAGAGCGTTTGAGAAGGCGATTGTCGAATTCGAAAAATTCTCGTACTCGATTTTCAGTATATTTCATTCAGACAATGAATTCGGGTACATCTTTCTAGTTTTATTGATTTCCTTGAAGAATTTCTAATGTATCGATTTGAGAATTAAGTTTTCGTTTGTTTTAGAGTTCATTAATTCTAATGATTCCATCAATTGGTATCAGAGCCAATCACGTTAGACTACAAGTAATCAATTTTGGTTTCAAATCAGATTAAGAATCAATTTTTTTTAATTTTTGAATTTTTTTTATGCATCTAATTCCATTAGAATGCATGTTTCGAGACCTTAAAAATTTGATTTTTCTAATGCACGTGAAGGATTATTGCCTGATCTATCATTATTTTTGATAAATCAGACAATTTTGGGGTGAAAATCTGCCAGAATCAATGAAATTTCAGTGATTTTCGTTGCTGGTTCGCAGCCCCTCTCTGGCAGTCCAGACTGATTCGGTCCAATTGGGTTAGGTTTGGTCCAAATCAGACCAAACCATTTGGGTTTGGTCCCACTCGGACCAGTTCTTTGGTTGGTTTAACCCGGATCGGTTTGGTTTGGTTTGAACAGGTCTGTTTTGGTTCGGTTAACCCAGACCAATTCATCTAGACCGGACCGAACCGGTTCAGTTGAACCAGCAAAAAAACAAAAAAAAGGTCGGTCCATTTGGTCAAATGGGCCCCAGTTCCCTTTGGTTTGGCTGTTTTGGGTCTTTTTAATGATTGTTTCTAGACAAATTAGGGCTCGGTTCATCCTGATTCACCCTATTTTTGCCCGTTGTGGCCGATTTGAGCCTTCTATTCTAGGTAGGTTGATTATTTGGTTACTGATTGACTACTATGGTTGCCAAGCTATTGAATATGTATATACATGATTTTTCTTAACTCATTTTTAGTGCAATTTTATGAAGCCTTACATTGTAAAATAGGATGGTTTAGTAACATGCTATAAAATTATCCAATCTTACTTTAACTATCTTGTTTTTATATGTTGGGCATGAGACATGACATTGTATCAATATCGACCAGCCCATAGGAAGGTTGATGTTTATACAATTGCATGGATTGTTAGCAGTATTAAAAAAATGTGACAATTATTAAGATGTCATGTGAACACTGAACTTGTCCAAAGATAAGTTCATTGTTGACAGGGTTAATTGTCAATGTTTATATACTGGACCAAGTTACCAATTATAAGTTAGCACTTTTAGTCAAAAGACTAAGTGTTAATGTTGTACCGGTTTCTTGTTGATGGATGTACTATATTTTAACTAGTTGTTAGGATTAGACGCCCTAATCCAACCTGTAAAGAACGATTGAGAAAATAAAAAAAGTAAAATACATAGATTTATAGTGGTTCACTCTCGTTGTGAGAGCTACGTTCACGGGCCGCGGACAGATTTCACTAAGAATAAAAACGAGTTACAATAGTTTTGCCTCTTACACTCTCTTCCTATTCAATAACCTAAATACGCCTTTATATAATAGACAAATTATAGGTACGAAATAACAAGGTAAATATAACAAAAATACCCTCAGCACTAGAGTAGGCTCCATAACTCAACAGGCGATTTAGGTTAAATTGGGAATTTGAAGATTTTGATAATTTAGAGCTCGGATTTGTGAGATTTTTTGATGATATTGGAAGACAAGGATTAGGGCTGGGGAAATCAACACGGTAGGGACGTGAAATGGTCAGATTTTGTGTTTGAACCGCAGTTGGGGCCAAGAGGAAATCAGATTTTTCAACAATTGAGGGTGGAAGGGGGGACCAAGTTTTTATATACTGTCATGGATCGACCTCCCGTTTTGGGGCAAATGACCCCTCATTCTCAGCCCTAATTTTAAGAACGGGGATTCACCGCCCCCATCAGCCCCCCGTTCTCCAGCTCTAATTTTGAGAACAGGGGGTGATTTCGAGACGGTGACCTTCCGTTCTCATCCCAAAATATTAGGGGGTGCGAATGTGGGGTCACCGCCCTGAAACTACCCCCGTTCTCAAGAACAATGTTTAAGAACGAGGGATAGTTTTGGGGCGGCAATGTAACAACTGACCGGGTTCCCCCGGCCCAGCTGTGCAGTTTGCACCACAGGCCCAGGCACTGCCACGTGGTGGGCCTGTGTGGCTACCATGTGGCAGTGCCTGGGCCTGTGGTGCGGACTGAACGTCTGGGCCGGGTGAAACCGGTCAGTCATTACAAAAAAAGTGCTAGCTCAAGTGGTACCAGAGATGGTGAACCTTTGGTTATGAAGCCTGGGAGCCAAGGTTCGAGTCTCTGGGAAGACAAAAACTCCTCTCAAACCAGGTGGGGGGAGAAGATCGTGAGTACACGTGGTGGGCCTGTGTGGCTACCACGTTGCAGTGCCTGGGCCTGTGGTGCAGACTGCACGGCTAGGCCAGGGAAACCCGGTCAGTCGTTACAGGCAACCCCCTGTTTTCACCCCCTAATATTTTGTGTAGAGAATGGGGGGTCACCGCCCCGAAATCACCTCCCATTCTTAAACATTGTTATTGAAAACGGGGGGCGGTGACTGTCACACCGTCAAATTCTTGCCCGAATTTTCAACGAGTATGATAGCGCCACGTCCACGACTATGGCCAGCTCCTCCCCCAATAATACGAATAACAAAGAGAACACAAACATTTACGGGGAAATCCCTAACCCTCCTTATATTCCGAAACAAGAACTAGGAAACACTTTCTCTCCAATGGCACACCACAAGGCTCAAGACTCTCTTCCACGAAGTTGGATGCTCTTGGCTTGGTGGCTCAATGGTTCTATTTATACACATTTGGCCGCAGCTCTCTTAATGAGCAGAGTAAAAGCAAGCACTCAAATTAATACCTCCTATTCAATGAAATGTCCAAGTGCATGCTGACTGTTTGTTCCTCTGCTGCATCGAAGAAGCCTAGTTCGCTCCTCTGGTCCGCGCCCAGGCGTCTGGCGTTCGAGCCAGAGTGGGTCGCGCTCGCTTGCCCGAGCAGATGCGAACCCGCTCGTGCGAGCCCTTCCGACTTCTGGCGTCAGATACGTGCGCCCCTCCGCCTTCGACTTCGGTTTCAGGCGACCCTCCGCCTTCGTTCGGTTCGGCTTCAGGCGCCCCTCCACCTTCGTTCGGTTTCAGGCGCCCCTCCGCCTTCGTTCGGTTCGGCTTCAGGCGCCCCTCCACCTTCGTTCGGTTTCAGGCGCCCCTCCGTCTTCGGCTTCGGTTTGTGCCCAGCGAGCAGCTTCTGGCGCTTTGGGCCAGCGCCCATCTCCTGGCGCTTTGGGCCAGCGCCCATCTCGCCCATCTCCTGGCGCTTTGGGCCAGCGCCCATCTCCTGGCGCTTTGGGCCAGCGCCCATCTCCTGGCGCTTTGGGCCAGCGCCCATCTCCTGGCGCTTTGGGCCAGCGCCCATCTCCTGGCGCTTTGGGCCAGCGCCCATCTCCTGGCGCTTTGGGCCAGCGCCCATCTCCTGGCGCTTTGGGCCAGCGCCCATCTCCTGGCGCTTTGGGCCAGCGCCCATCTCCTGGCGCTTTGGGCCAGCGCCCATCTCCTGGCGCTTTGGGCCAGCGCCCATCTCCTGGCGCTTTGGGCCAGCGCCCATCTCCTGGCGCTTTGGGCCAGCGCCCATCTCCTGGCGCTTTGGGCCAGCGCCCATCTCCTGGCGCTTTGGGCCAGCGCCCATCTCCTGGCGCTTTGGGCCAGCGCCCATCTCCTGGCGCTTTGGGCCAGCGCCCATCTCCTGGCGCTTTGGGCCAGCGCCCATCTCCTGGCGCTTTGGGCCAGCGCCCATCTCCTGGTCTGTCCAGCCCAGCACACCTCTGTTGGGCTATTTGGCGCCCGGCGCCCATAATCGACCCACGCCATCCAAGTGGCCAGCCCGCGTGCTCCAAGTGTCCCGCCAACATTTTTGCACGCCTAAGGAGGTGTCCCGCCTCCTTTCTCGGGCCCTTGGCCCGTATTTTTATGCATTATGAGAAATGGGGCGTAACAATCCACCCCCACTAGATGAAGTCGACGGCCTCGTCGACACCCAAGCTAGGTAGTCTTCGATTTGTCGCTCAAATTGCCATAGATCAACATCTTTCTCCCATGTGGCCTCTTCTTCATTCTCCCATTGCACAAGGAACTCCCGTCGTGTGTCCCTTTTGGTCCCCCTTAGGGTTCGATGGTCAAGGATCTTGGCCATCTTTTTAGTGAACTCCATGCGTACCCCGGGTGGTGCTCTAAGCACTTGCCTTCGATCTCCTTCGTAAAAAGGTTTGAGAAAGCTTACATGGAATGTAGGATGTAACTTGAGCCTTTCGGGTAACTCCAATCGATAAGCCACCGCTCCAATCCTTTTGCGAACCACAAATGGACCCTCATATCTCAGAATAAGGCCTTTGTGGTACCTCCGATCCTTGACTTTCTTCAAAAGTTGTGGAGTAAGTTTCAAGAGAACCTTGTCCCCTTCTTGGAACTCCACCATCCTTCTTTTCCCATCTACATACTTCTTCATCCGTCGTTGGGCTTTTGCAAGACTATCCCGAGCTTGCTCGTACAACTCAACTCGATCCATGCCATATTGATATGCCGTTGGGCAAGCCCCTTGCCCACCACTTCTTTGTGTCAACTCCAATGGCGTTGATGGTTGATAGCCGAGAACGAGTTCCGCCGGACTCATCTCGGTTGATGAAGACTTGTGTAGATTATAGGAGAATTGGGCCGATTCTAGCAACTCTAACCAATTCCTTTGTGTGGCCATCACGAAATGCCTCAAATATTCCTCAAGAATAGCATTGGTGCGTTCCGTTTGACCATCGGTTTGAGGGTGATTCGCCGTCGAAAATTTGAGCTCCGTCCCCAACAATTTGAACAAAGTAGTCCAAAATTTTCCCGTGAATCTAGGATCCCGATCGCTAATGATCTCACGGGGGAGTCCAAATATCTTCACCACTCCCTTTAGAAAATACCCCGCCGCATCATGAGCAGAGCATTCCTTTGGTACTCCCATAAATATCGCATATTTGGAGAACCGATCCACAACTACAAAGATAGCACTCATCCTTCCAATAAGTGGTAGTCCCATGATAAAATCCATAGACACCGATTCCCACGGTCTCTCCGGAATAGGTAAAGGTTGAAGTAGCCCCGCTTCCTTCTTCCTCTCGGTTTTGTCTACTTGGCAAACTAGACAAGTTTTGACGTATAACTCCACGTCCTCCCTCATTTTAGGCCAAGTGTAACTTCGGCCCAATAGTGCCACCATGCGCTCTACGCCCGGATGGCCCCCCCATTTGGTGTCGTGAGTCTCCCTCATAATTCGTTGGCGCAAGCCACCCAAACTAGGTACCACGATTCGATTGCCACGGCCTCTCAAGAGACCATCTTCTAGCCAATACCTTCGAACTAATCCCAACTCCACATGTTTAGAAGTCCGAATGTAATCAATGTCTTCCTTTGCGGCCGCCTTGATTTCCTCCAAAAGAGTTGATTGTACCTCGGTTATAGAAACAACGATCTCCTCACAATTTTTTCGGCTCAAGGCGTCGGCCACTCTATTCTCGGTGCCCGGTTTGTGTAGCCATGAAAAGTCGAACTCGGCCAAAAATTCTTGCCACCTTGCTTGTTTAGCCGACAACTTCTTTTGTGTTCGAAAATAGGTGTTAGCAACGTTGTCCGTCACTACCACAAATGGTGTCCCCAAAAGATAGTGCCTCCAAGCCATAAGACAATGAATTACCGCCACCATTTCCTTCTCGTGGGCCGAATACCTCTCTTCCGCCCCTTTGAGTTTCCGGCTTTCATAAGCTACGGGATGTCCATCTTGAGTGAGCACCCCACCAATTGCACGATCCGACGCATCGGTATGTACCTCAAATGGCACCGCAAAGTTAGGCAATCTCAACACCGGTTCGGAAGCCACGGCTTCCTTCAATTGATCAAACGCTCCTTGACATGCATCCGTCCATATCCAAGAGTGCTCCTTCCTTAGTAAATCCGTCAATGTCCTCGAATAGTCCATAATGAATCTCCGATAATAATTAGCTAGGCCAAGGAATGACCTAAGCTCGGCTACTTTTGTGGGCGTCATCCATCCGTTGATAGCTTCCACCTTTTTTCCATCCATGCGAATCGAGCCCCGCTTGATGAAATGGACAAGGAAATTTATCTCCTCTGCGCCGAACTCGCATTTCTCCTTTTTAACATAGAGAGAGTGCCTCCGCAACCTCTCGAATACCTCCTTCAAGTGAATGACATGCTCCTCAAGCGATTCACTGTAGACAACTATGTCATCCAAGTAGACGACAACATAGCGATCTAGTAAATCATATAGTACTTCGGTCATAAGGTTGCAAAATGTGGCCGGTGCATTGGTTAGACCAAACGGCATGACCAAGAACTCATACGAACCATAGCGAGAAACCATAGCCGTCTTTGCTTCATCTCCTTTTGCAATACGTACTTGCCAGTACCCCGACCGAAGATCTAGTTTGGTGAAGTATGACGCCTTCGCCAATCGGTCAAATAAATCACTTGCATTTGGAATAGGGTATTTGTTTTTGATGGTTACCTTGTTTAGCGCCCGGTAGTCGACACACATACGCAATGTCCCGTCCTTCTTGCGTTGAAATAATACCGGCGCCCCATAAGGTGCCTTGGACGGTTGGATGTAGCCCGCCTCCAACAACTCGTCCAATTGTTTTCTAAGCTCCGCTAGTTCTGGTGGTGCCATACGGTATGGTGCTTGTGCGGGTGGAACCGCCCCCGGTTCAAGTTCTATTTTGTGATCCACCCCTCGCCTTGGTGGTAGCGTTTTTGGTAATTCTGGTGGCATCACGTCTTGGTACTCCTCGAGCACCCTTAGAACATCTTTCGGCACCTCCCCCATACTATCATCTTTGACTTCCCTCAACATTGCCAACAAAGTGGTCTCACCTCGCCTAAGACCCGCTTTCAATTGGAGAGAAGATAGTATGCACTTACCACGTGTTTCGCTCTTGACAACACATGGTGCGGATTCGTCTTGGATCATCATAACTCCAAGATGTGGCAAGATCATCACCTTCGCTTGCCGGAAGAACTCAAGTCCAAGAATGAGTTCGAAATCATCGAGTGGGACCACCATGAATGGACATTCACCTTGCCACTCCCCCACTCGGACCAAGGGTTGTGTCGTTCCCTTGACTGGCTGTGCTCCCGAATTAACAGCCTTAATCATGCTTTCGCTCTTGGTTATCTCCAAACCAAGCTCTCTCGCCTTTGAGCTAGAGATGAAATTGTTCGTAGCTCCCGTGTCTAACATGGCACGTACCTTCCTCCCATGGATGGTGACTTCGACATACATAAGGCCCTTTTGTGGAGACCCCGCCTTCACATTCGTAAGAGCATTCACAAGTTGAATAGGATTCACACGAGGTTTCTCCTCCTCGTCGGACCCCTCCTCCTTGATGCGCATAGTGGATAAAGACCCCTTGTTAGGACACTCTCGGGCAAAGTGAGAACCGCCGCAAATAAAGCAACCCGACCCCTTCTTCTTTTGGGAGTGATCAAATCCCTTCGATTTAGAGGCACCTTGTGGTGCTTTTCCTTTGTCTTTCCCACCGCCATTTGCCTTACCTCCACGTTTATCCTCCTTGCCTTTCTTCTTTTCAACCGAGGGTGTAGATTTGTAGTCCACAAGCGCCTCAGCAATAGAAATAGCCGTTTGCACATCTTTCACTCCATGACGCCTCAATTCCGCTTGGGCCCAAGGTTGGAGGCCCGTCATGAAGTTAAATAACTTGTCATCCTCATGCATTGAAACAATGTCGAGTAATAGTGAGCTAAAGTCACGAACATAATCTCGTACTGAGCCGATTTGTCTAAGTCTCCTTAATGTTTCCTTCGCGGTCCATTCCGAATTTTGAGGAAGAAATCGATCTTTGAGTTCACTTTCTAGCGCCTCGAAAGTGTCCATAATCGGCTCTCTATTTTGGTTTTGCCTCCACCAAAGTTTCGCATCTCCTCCCAAGTACATGCTTGCAATCATTACTTGGCTCCCTTCGTCGATGCTAGCGGCCATGAAATATTGCTTCATGTCCCATAAGAAATTCTCCAATTCCTTAGCGTTGCGGTTGCCACTATAAGTTTTAGGTTCGGGAACCTTATAGTGTGTAGCCAAATTACCTCGAACTTGGCTAGTGCTTCCCACCGTCTTGGCAAGCTCTTTATCAACTTTGAGCATTGCCTCCATAGCTTGTTGTTGAACCGCCGTGATATCCACCTCAATAGAAGTTCAAAACTCCGCGAGCTCCTTCTTTATTGATCGAAGTTCAACGATCAATGGTATGTCCTTCGACGTAGCCAATGATACTCCCACCAAGCTTTCCAATCCAACGAGTCTAGTCTCGATCGCCTCCATGGATCTTGCTTCAAGAGTCTTGATGTGCTTGAAAATTCGCCACGAACCGGGCTCTGATACCAAATTGTCACACCGTCAAAATTCTTGCCCGAATTTTCAACGAGTATGATAGCGCCACGTCCACGGACTATGGCCAGCTCCTCCCCCAATAATACGAATAACAAAGAGAACACAAACATTTACGGGGAAATCCCCAACCCTCCTTATATTCCGAATACAAGAACTAGGAAACACTTTCTCTCCAATGGCACACCACAAGGCTCAAGACTCTCTTCCACGAAGTTGGATGCTCTTGGCTTGGTGGCTCAATGGTTCTATTTATACACATTTGGCCGCAGCTCTCTTAATGAGCAGAGTAAAAGCAAGCACTCAAATTAATACCTCCTATTCAATGAAATGTCCAAGTGCATGCTGACTGTTTGTTCCTCTGCTGCATCGAAGAAGCCTGGTTCGCTCCTCTGGTCCGCGCCCAGGCGTCTGCGTTCGAGCCAGAGTGGGTCGCACTCGCTTGCCCGAGCAGATGCGAACCCACTCGTGCGAGCCCTTCCGACTTCTGGCGTCAGATACGTGCGCCCCCTCCGCCTCGGCTTCGGTTTCAGGAGCCCCTCCGCCTTCATTCGGTTCGGCTTCAGGCGCCCCTCCACCTTCGTTGGGTTTCAGGCGCCCCTCCGCCTTCGTTCGGTTCGGCTTCAGGCGCCCCTCCACCTTCGTTCGGTTTCAGGCGCCCCTCCCTCTTCGGCTTCGGTTTGTGCCCAGCGAGCAGCTTCTGGTGCTTTGGGCCAGCGCCCATCTCCTGGCGCTTTGGGCCAGCGCCCATCTCCTCTGTCCAGCCCAGCACACCTCTGTTGGGCTATTTGGCGCCCGGCGCCCATAATCGACCACGCCACTCCAAGTGGCCCAGCCCGCGTGCTCCAAGTGTCCCGCCAACATTTCTGCACGCCTAAGGAGGTGTCCCGCCTCCTTTCTCGGGCCCTTGGCCCGTATTTTTATGCATTATGAGAAATGGGGCGTAACAGTGACCCCCCGTTCTCGAATACCTCTATAATGGGGAGACATGAACGGGGAGCCGTTGGGGGGCGGGGACCCCTCGTTCTCCAATCATGTGTGGTGCACGTTAGACGGGGGATCTTCGTCCCCACATCGACCCCCCGACCCAATACATCTAGTGCCACGTAATCACTGGACAGAACGGGAGGAGATCGGCCTCCCGTTTTCGGTATTAATTCAGAACGGAGGGTGATTGGCCCCCGCTCTAGGAGTAAATTGAGAACGGGGGGTGATCAGCCACTCGCCAGAGTTTGATTTATTATATTTTTTTTATAGTTTAAGGTTTGAGTTGTTAGAATTTTTATTTTAAGAGGTTTTTCAATTTAAACTTATACTATAAGGTTCAAATTAGTTTTCACCCTAAAATTTATATACATTAACTCTAGACTTGTAACCAAGGAATATAGACTTCTTAGATTTGGATATTAATTTATCACTAGCAAGATGAGCTAGCCGTTGGACCTTACAAAACATACAAATTTGTAAAAGCATCAAATTCATACCTATCAAATGGAGAACCATCTAGAAGTTCATACCTTGTTCACTTACCATTGTTGAACCCTACAAAACATACAAATTTAAATTTTCTTTGTCATTTCATCACAACAAAAGTGCCTTTACTGATATTAAAAATCCTTCACTTATGTACTTTTATCCTATTGATGGTTAAAGGGTGGAAGTTCACTTCGTACAAAAAATAGTTTAAGGTTTATAAATAACCACAAACTTTAGGAATTACATTACACGTTACCAAAATTATTTAGAGTAAGCGTGTCATGAATGTATAAAATATTATCTCTGAAAATGTTGTATGAAATAGGCAATGAATATAACAAAATCAAACTTGAATCCTCTTCATCGTGTTTAAACTACATTATTAAAACTATTTCCTTAATGATAATTAAGTGATCTCTAATATCTGTACCTGTTTTCGTTATATGAGATTAAATTTGTTGTTTAAGATACATTTTACTAGTTAGTATTTTTTTGTCATGTACACTTGTTACAATTTCAACCATATCACAAGAGCAAATTTTTCCTTCAGAACATCCATTAAAATTTGATTGAAAAGTGGAAATGAATATGAGATAAGGCTTTAAGCTTCTTGTTAGAGATGAAAAATGAGCGGGGTCGGCTCGATACTATAGCGAGCTAGATTCGGCTCAGCTCGTTTAACTTTGGCTCGCAAGTCAGCTTCGTTAGACTCGTTAAGCTCGACTTGTTTAACTCGTTAGACTCAGTGAGTCGGACTTTTTTTTTTATTTTGCTCTACTCAGCTCGGTCAGCTCGTTTGTCACCTTAATTACCAATCATTGGTAATTAATAAGTGTCAACATAGTTAGTATGTGTATAATTTGTAATAGTGCAACTGTCAAATATTTATAATGATATTTATATGATACTTTTTATTATATCATTTCAAATAATTTTTCCTTAAATATATGTCATTTTATATGTTAATAAATAATTTTTTTAATTAAATAATTAATTATTATGTTTTGACATTATAATGATAAATAATTATTATAATTTTAATAATTAAATCTTTTTAGAAACAGACATTACATTTATATAAATTGAAAATATTTACATATGTTGGGTTCGTTAGGCTCTGCTCGTTAAGGCTTGTTAGGCTCGCGAGCCAACTCAAGTTAATTTTTTTTTTTAATCTGGCGCATTAGGTTCGGCTCATTAGTATCGTTAGGCTTGTTTAACTCGTTAGGCTAAGTAAGTCGGATTTTTTCAGGTTCAGCCGGCTCATTTGTCATCTCTAGTTCTTATGGTGCTTTTCATTCCTTATTTAAGACTCGAGCATTTTATAAAAGCCAAGCAACGAATTGTCCAAATCTATTTATGCAAAGATCGAGATCTTAACTTGCTATAACATAAATCATGTATTTCGATCCAATAACTCAATATCATTTTTTAAATTTCCCACGACAGAAGACCAAAACTTTCAACAAAATATTTCAACAAAATTCAAACCATGAAAAAAAAAAACAGATAATACTCAACCAGAATAAAACCAAAAATAAAGTTGGAAAAATCTTAATATTCCAAACAATAACATTATGAATTTGTATAAAAAATTGCTAAATAATATTTGATATTCCAAAAAAAAAAAATAGATCATTGCAAAGAAAACAATCAGTCAAAGAGGGGGTCACAGACGATGAATAAATTCGATTCGAGTTCAAATCATAGGATGAAAAGACAATGTATTTGCAACATTGTTCTTACAAAAATAAAAGAGAACTGTTATTTACTAAAGAAGAGAGGACCTGTGACAGCCCGAGACCGAACCCGATCGGGATCCGAGAACCGAGCCGTCACTCCGGGACATTTAACAGAAAACGGGGGCTATTTTTTTTTTTTACAAACAGAAAACAGACTGAACTTTTAAGAGTAAAACCCTAAAGCTTAACAGAGAAGGAAAACATTTCGGGATTGGAAATAGAGCAGAGAAAGAACAGTTCAAAAACTAGATACCAAACATGAATGGACCAGCAGGGGGACGTGTAATTGTGCCGTTGTCCTGTTTTGAGACATAAAAACTTCACTTCAATCGATT
>CM039507.1:41451938-41463036 GCA_022432975.1 Begonia masoniana
ATTTAGATAAAAGATATACCTTTATGGAGCAACGCTTTTACTTAGGTACTCCGTCGGATCTTAACACTTATAACTCAGGATCAGGTATTTTTCGACAGACTTTGAAACCGGCGAGTCTTCTCTGAAGATCTTTAACACGTAAATTTGCCTTTACGTGTAAGCGTCTCTCCTTACAAGAACAATACACTCCTTATATTTCTAAGAGACGTGTTCTCAACACAGAGACTTCTCTCTTCGATTTTAGAACGTTTTCTAAATTGAATAGGAAAGGTCACACCTTTTCTCTCTAGGGATTTGTTTTTTCCCAATCGTTTCGTTGTCCTCCTATCCAATCACATTTGACAATTTTTATAGAGCTGGTTTAAAAATTCATTTTTTAGTATTATTTTAATAAAACTAATTTGTTAAAATAATCATCTAATCAATCTAATTGATTTCATGATTTATCTAATAAATCAAATTTATCATATAATCAATAATCTAAACACCAGGTTTTGAATATATTATGAAACTACTTTTCAAGATAATCCATCTTATTGAGATTATTCAGATCTACTTTTAAATCTTACCAAAGCATAATCAAACGTAGATTCAAATCTAATCTATCAGTATTCTATATTACTTTATTCAAACCTTGCACAAAAATCTGATTTGATAGTATTGTTAATACTAATTTAATTGTGAAATTAACTCATCTGATAAGATCTTCAAATCTAATTCAAATTTTAAAACAATCTCATCTAATGAACTATTATTTTGATTTTTTTTTTTTTTTTTTTTTTTTTTTTTTACGTCTGGTACCCTCGAGCACCTGAGTGAACATCTTCGCACCTCCCCCATACTACATCTTTGATTTCCCGCAACATTGCCGAACAAGTGGTTCACCTAGGCACTAAGACCCGCTTTCAATTGGAGAGAAGATAGTATGCACTTACCACGTGTTTCGCTCTTGACAACACATGGTGCGGATTCGTCTTGGATCATCATAACTCCAAGATGTGGCAAGATCATCACCTTCGCTTGCCGGAAGAACTCAAGTCCAAGAATGAGTTCGAAATCATCGAGTGGGACCACCATGAATGGACATTCACCTTGCCACTCCCCCACTCGGACCAAGGGTTGTGTCGTTCCCTTGACTGGCTGTGCTCCCGAATTAACAGCCTTAATCATGCTTTCGCTCTTGGTTATCTCCAAACCAAGCTCTCTCGCCTTTGAGCTAGAGATGAAATTGTTCGTAGCTCCCGTGTCTAACATGGCACGTACCTTCCTCCCATGGATGGTGACTTCGACATACATAAGGCCCTTTTGTGGAGACCCCGCCTTCACATTCGTAAGAGCATTCACAAGTTGAATAGGATTCACACGAGGTTTCTCCTCCTCGTCGGACCCCTCCTCCTTGATGCGCATAGTGGATAAGGACCCCTTGTTAGGACACTCTCGGGCAAAGTGAGAACCGCCGCAATAAAGCAACCCGACCCCTTCTTCTTTTGGGAGTGATCAAATCCCTTCGATTTAGAGGCACCTTGTGGTGCTTTTCCTTTGTCTTTCCCACCGCCATTTGCCTTACCTCCACGTTTATCCTCCTTGCCTTTCTTCTTTTCAACCGAGGGTGTAGATTTGTAGTCCACAAGCGCCTCAGCAATAGAAATAGCCGTTTGCACATCTTTCACTCCATGACGCCTCAATTCCGCTTGGGCCCAAGGTTGGAGGCCCGTCATGAAGTTAAATAACTTGTCATCCTCATGCATTGAAACAATGTCGAGTAATAGTGAGCTAAAGTCACGAACATAATCTCGTACTGAGCCGGTTTGTCTAAGTCTCCTTAATGTTTCCTTCGCGGTCCATTCCGAATTTTGAGGAAGAAATCGATCTTTGAGTTCACTTTCTAGCGCCTCGAAAGTGTCCATAATCGGCTCTCTATTTTGGTTTTGCCTCCACCAAAGTTTCGCATCTCCTCCCAAGTACATGCTTGCAATCATTACTTGGCTCCCTTCGTCGATGCTAGCGGCCATGAAATATTGCTTCATGTCCCATAAGAAATTCTCCAATTCCTTAGCGTTGCGGTTGCCACTATAAGTTTTAGGTTCGGGAACCTTATAGTGTGTAGCCAAATTACCTCGAACTTGGCTAGTGCTTCCCACCGTCTTGGCAAGCTCTTTATCAACTTTGAGCATTGCCTCCATAGCTTGTTGTTGAACCGCCGTGATATCCACCTCAATAGAAGTTCAAAACTCCGCGAGCTCCTTCTTTATTGATCGAAGTTCAACGATCAATGGTATGTCCTTCGACGTAGCCAATGATACTCCCACCAAGCTTTCCAATCCAACGAGTCTAGTCTCGATCGCCTCCATGGATCTTGCTTCAAGAGTCTTGATGTGCTTGAAAATTCGCCACGAACCGGGCTCTGATACCAAATTGTCACACCGTCAAATTCTTGCCCGAATTTTCAACGAGTATGATAGCGCCACGTCCACGACTATGGCCAGCTCCTCCCCCAATAATACGAATAACAAAGAGAACACAAACATTTACGGGGAAATCCCCAACCCTCCTTATATTCCGAATACAAGAACTAGGAAACACTTTCTCTCCAATGGCACACCACAAGGCTCAAGACTCTCTTCCACGAAGTTGGATGCTCTTGGCTTGGTGGCTCAATGGTTCTATTTATACACATTTGGCCGCAGCTCTCTTAATGAGCAGAGTAAAAGCAAGCACTCAAATTAATACCTCCTATTCAATGAAATGTCCAAGTGCATGCTGACTGTTTGTTCCTCTGCTGCATCGAAGAAGCCTGGTTCGCTCCTCTGGTCCGCGCCCAGGCGTCTGGCGTTCGAGCCAGAGTGGGTCGCACTCGCTTGCCCGAGCAGATGCGAACCCACTCGTGCGAGCCCTTCCGACTTCTGGCGTCAGATACGTGCGCCCCTCCGCCTTCGGCTTCGGTTTCAGGAGCCCCTCCGCCTTCATTCGGTTCGGCTTCAGGCGCCCCTCCACCTTCGTTGGGTTTCAGGCGCCCCTCCGCCTTCGTTCGGTTCGGCTTCAGGCGCCCCTCCACCTTCGTTCGGTTTCAGGCGCCCCTCCGTCTTCGGCTTCGGTTTGTGCCCAGCGAGCAGCTTCTGGTGCTTTGGGCCAGCGCCCATCTCCTGGCGCTTTGGGCCAGCGCCCATCTCCTCTGTCCAGCCCAGCACACCTCTGTTGGGCTATTTGGCGCCCGGCGCCCATAATCGACCACGCCACTCCAAGTGGCCCAGCCCGCGTGCTCCAAGTGTCCCGCCAACATTTCTGCACGCCTAAGGAGGTGTCCCGCCTCCTTTCTCGGGCCCTTGGCCCGTATTTTTATGCATTATGAGAAATGGGGCGTAACAGTGACCCCCCGTTCTCGAATACCTCTATAATGGGGAGACATGAACGGGGAGCCGTTGGGGGGCGGGGACCCCTCGTTCTCCAATCATGTGTGGTGCACGTTAGACGGGGGATCTTCGTCCCCACATCGACCCCCCGACCCAATACATCTAGTGCCACGTAATCACTGGACAGAACGGGAGGAGATCGGCCTCCCGTTTTCGGTATTAATTCAGAACGGAGGGTGATTGGCCCCCGCTCCAGGAGTAAATTGAGAACGGGGGGTGATCAGCCACTCGCCAGAGTTTGATTTATTATATTTTTTTTTATAGTTTAAGGTTTGAGTTGTTAGAATTTTTATTTTAAGAGGTTTTTCAATTTAAACTTATACTATAAGGTTCAAATTAGTTTTAACCCTAAAATTTATATACATTAACTCTAGACTTGTAACCAAGGAATATAGACTTCTTAGATTTGGATATTAATTTATCACTAGCAAGATGAGCTAGCCGTTGGACCTTACAAAACATACAAATTTGTAAAAGCATCAAATTCATACTTATCAAATGGAGAACCATCTAGAAGTTCATACCTTGTTCACTTACCATTGTTGAACCCTACAAAACATACAAATTTAAATTTTCTTTGTCATTTCATCACAACAAAAGTGCCTTTACTGATATTAAAAATCCTTCACTTATGTACTTTTATCCTATTGATGGTTAAAGGGTGGAAGTTCACTTCGTACAAAAAATAGTTTAAGGTTTATAAATAACCACAAACTTTAGGAATTACATTACACGTTACCAAAATTATTTAGAGTAAGCGTGTCATGAATGTATAAAATATTATCTCTGAAAATGTTGTATGAAATAGGCAATGAATATAACAAAATCAAACTTGAATCCTCTTCATCGTGTTTAAACTACATTGTCTCTTATTAAAACTATTTCCTTAATGATAATTAAGTGATCTCTAATATCTGTACCTGTTTTCGTTATATGAGATTAAATTTGTTGTTTAAGATACATTTTACTAGTTAGTATTTTTTGTCATGTACACTTGTTACAATTTCAACCATATCACAAGAGCAAATTTTTCCTTCAGAACATCCATTAAAATTTGATTGAAAAGTGGAAATGAATATGAGATAAGGCTTTAAGCTTCTTGTTAGAGATGAAAAATGAGCGGGGTCGGCTCGATACTATAGCGAGCTAGATTCGGCTCAGCTCGTTTAACTTTGGCTCGCAAGTCGGCTTCGTTAGACTCGTTAAGCTCGACTTGTTTAACTCGTTAGACTCAGTGAGTAGGACTTTTTTTTTTATTTTGCTCTACTCAGCTCGGTCAGCTCGTTTGTCACCTTAATTACCAATGATTGGTAATTAAATAAGTGTCAACATAGTTAGTATGTGTATAATTTGTAATAGTGCAACTGTCAAATATTTATAATGATATTTATATGATACTTTTTATTATATCATTTCAAATAATTTTTTCCTTAAATATATGTCATTTTATATGTTAATAAAATAATTTTTTTAATTAAATAATTAATTATTATGTTTTGACATTATAATGATAAATAATTATTATAATTTTAATAATTAAATCTTTTTAGAAACAGACATTACATTTATATAAATTGAAAATATTTACATATGTTGGGTTCGTTAGGCTCTGCTCGTTAAGGCTTGTTAGGCTCGCGAGCCAACTCAAGTTAATTTTTTTTTTTAATCTGGCGCATTAGGTTCGGCTCATTAGTATCGTTAGGCTTGTTTAACTCGTTAGGCTAAGTAAGTCGGATTTTTTCAGGTTCAGCCGGCTCATTTGTCATCTCTAGTTCTTATGGTGCTTTTCATTCCTTATTTAAGACTCGAGCATTTTATAAAAGCCAAGCAACGAATTGTCCAAATCTATTATGCAAAGATCGAGATATTAACTTGCTATAACATAAATCATGTATTTCGATCCAATAACTCAATATCATTTTTTAAATTTCCCACGACAGAAGACCAAAACTTTCAACAAAATATTTCAACAAAATTCAAACCATGAAAAAAAAAACAGATAATACTCAACCAGAATAAAACCAAAAATAAAGTTGGAAAAATCTTAATATTCCAAACAATAACATTATGAATTTGTATAAAAAATTGCTAAATAATATTTGATATTCCAAAAAAAAAAAATAGATCATTGCAAAGAAAACAATCAGTCAAAGAGGGGGTCACAGACGATGAATAAATTCGATTCGAGTTCAAATCATAGGATGAAAAAGACAATGTATTTGCAACATTGTTCTTACAAAAATAAAAGAGAACTGTTATTTACTAAAGAAGAGAGGACCTGTGACAGCCCGAGACCGAACCCGATCGGGATCCGAGAACCGAGCCGTCACTCCGGGACATTTAACAGAAAACGGGGGCTATTTTTTTTTTTTACAAACAGAAAACAGACTGAACTTTTAAGAGTAAAACCCTAAAGCTTAACAGAGAAGGAAAAACATTTCCGGGATTTGGAATCAGAGCAGAGAAAAGGAAACAGTTCAAAACTAGACTACAAAATGAATGGCAGCAGGAGAAATGAAACAGTGCAATTGGCAGTACCAGGAAACAGAAAATGAAGGCGGAAGACTTAGTTTAAGAGGGGCAGCGGTGAATTCAAATAAGACAAAATTGAACAGTGACCGGTGGATCAAAATGTGAACAGTGACCGGTGGATTAAAAATGTGAACAGGGTTCAGCGGAAGAGACTGGATAAAACTGGGCAGAAGAGGTGGTGACGTCAACCGGAAGATGGGTGACGTCAAGCGGAAGACACAGACGGTAACTGAGATCGAATGAGGAGATGACGTCAGCCGGAAGATGGATGACGTCAACCGGAAGAC
Source organism: Begonia masoniana (assembly GCA_022432975.1). NCBI lineage: Eukaryota > Viridiplantae > Streptophyta > Magnoliopsida > Cucurbitales > Begoniaceae > Begonia > Begonia masoniana. The sequence continues at coordinate 41,458,168 of CM039507.1, forward strand.
AGGGTTTTAAACTGGGCGGATAACTGAATTGACTGGGCGGATGACTAAATTGACTTTGACTGGGGTGGATGACTAAGGCATATAACTGGGCGGATGACTAAATTGACTTTGACTGGGCGGATGACTAAATTGACTTTGACTGGGGCGGATGACTAAGGCATATAACTGGGCGGATGACTAAATTGACGACATTTAACAGGATGACATATCAACAGAAGACATAACAACAGAAGGCATAAAACTTCAAAATTTATTAAAAACCCGATTTCAAAACATAGTTTTAAAACAACATATTTGACAACATGACAGACAACATGACAGAGATTCGAGAAAACAAACTGCATAGATAGCTCTAAAACTCGAGACAATCCATGCACACACTAACAGAGAAAACTCAAGGCAGTCCCAGAATATTTCAAAATATATATTCAACTGTCAGGCAGAAGTTTTAAAGAAAAACATCAACACAAATTTTATACCTCGTTTTGAAGATCCCAAAAGTTTTACAGAACTTGACATACACTTCAAATGTTTTAAAACCCCAAAACAACTTGTACAAAACTTGACATAACCTTACATAAAACACATTCTCACAGGAATGACATTTGTCTGACTGCAGCAACCATCCCGTGAGCTCCTCCCGCCAACTACATCAACTCATCAGTTTGAGGCTCAAGCTCCTCATCTGGAGGATCTGTACCTACAACAGGGAGTTCATCTATGAGCCTAGAGCTCAGTAAGAACATACAATGCAGAGTGATGAACGTGCTATGCATGAATCTTTTTCAAATACATGAACATTACATTACATTTCACTGGACAGGAAGGTATAAGTGGGAAGAGGAGCTGGTGCAACAGGAGTACATGCCACAACAGGACATAACAGGAGTACATGACAGGATGCCAGTCCTCGTCCACACTTAACCATACATTACATTACAGGTTTTATCTTACTTAACTTCAAACCGTGTGCAGAAAATCTTTTCATGACTTTCAGAGAAAAACGTGTATGCATGAACATTTATAGACAGGCAACAGAATAATAAACAGAATATAAAACAGAACACACTTAACCTAGAACATAACCTTGGCTTAACTACCCAACAGAAATCCCGACAACATAAAACCTAGTACCTCCGTATTGTAGGGCCTTAAGGGCCAAACCTATACGTATGAACTTACCTGTGGTCCGAAATGCAGCAAACTTGAACGCACGAGCACTGTGGTTCACGAACCTATAGCATGCATAAACGGACATTAACCCTAAACATCACGAAACTAGCAAATAAATAAAATAAAAATCGTTTTCTATCTAAGATGATTACCTTAGACCGAAAAGCAGGAGGAAAATCAGAGAAGGAAGAAACCCTTGCGTTGGTTTTCTTCAACCGAAAGAGAGAAGCAGAGAGGAAAATGAGAGAGAGCATAGAGGGAAATGTCTCACGTAGGAGGAAGAGAAGGAAAAATGATCTTGGCTTCCTTAACAAGTTTTGGACAAGTGTCAATCATCTATTTGATTTCGCCCACCAACCTTAATTACTTCCACATTTGCCCTTCCATTGGTTTTTAATCAAATTGGTTTGTTTTGATTACACAAGGTTTGGTTTTCCAATTAAACGTTCAAACAAATAAAAGAAAATATCTATTGTATTAATATACAATTTATCCCGCTTAAATGACCACGTGGCAAAAATGCCGGGTGTTACATTCCACCCACCTTAACAGAAATTTTGTACCCAAAATTTGCCTAAGCGAATAGGTCTGGATACTGTGCTCTGACATCCTCTTGTCTTTCCCACGTGGCTTCCTCCACATTGTGGTTGCGCCATAACACTTTTACCAGTGGAACCACCCTGTTTCGCAATACTTTGAGTGACATATCCAATATCTTTATAGGTCTTTCTTCATATGTCAGCGTCGGCATGATATCAAAGTCCACATGTTCCACTATTTGGGTTGGATCTCGTACGCACTTTCTCAGCATCGAAACATGGAAGACATTATAAACTCCATCCATTGACGCTGGCAACTGTAGCTTGTAAGCCATGCTTCCAACACACTTCAAGATAGGAAAAGGGCCAATGAACCTTGGGCTTAGCTTCCCTTTCTTGCCAAATCTCATTACACCTTTGAAAGGCGACACCTTCAGGAATACTTCATCGCCTTCAGCGAACTCCAAGTCTCTCCGTCTCCGATCTGCATAACTTTTCTGTCGACTCATAGTAGTGTTGATTCGTTGTTTGATAACAGCAATCACTTCAGACATCTGCTGTAATATCTCAGGGCCGACAAGTCTGGACTCTCCAACTTCATCCCAACATAACGGAGATCTACATTTTCTGCCATAGAGGGCTTCATATGGAGCCATGCCGATAGTAGCCTGGTAGCTGTTATTATAAGCGAATTCAATTAACGGTAAGTATCTACTCCAAGGAGCATGAAGTTCCAACACGCACGACCTTAACATGTCCTCCAATATCTGAATTGTTCTCTCAGATTGTCCATCTGTCTGTGGGTGAAACGCCGTGCTGAAATCCAGCTTTGTACCCAAGGAGCTTTGCAAGCTTTTCCAAAACCTGGAAGTGAATCTAGGATCCCGGTCCGAAACAATTGACACCGGAATACCATGCAGCTTGACAATCTCATTAATGTACAGCTCAGCATACTGATCCATGGAGAATGTCGTCTTCACAGGTAGAAAATGGGCCGACTTCGTCAATCTGTCCACTATGACCCATATGCTATTGTGGCCTTTGGCTGTTCTTGGAAGGCCAACAACAAAGTCCATAGAAGCGTCCCAGCTGGTCGTTGATGTTCAGCCTTGACTTGTTGACATATCATGCAAGACTCCACAAATTTGGCCACTTCATTCTTCATATTCGGCCACCAGAAGTGAAGTTTCAAGTCTTGATACATCTTTGTGCTTCCGGGATGCACAGAGAAAGAAGACGAGTGGGCTTCCGCCAAGATGCTCTTTCGTAGCTCTTCATCTCTCGGAACATACCACCTATCTTTGAACTTCAGAATACCACCTCCCGAATAACTGAAATCGGAAGAAGCCGTAGGTAACTTGCTCACTATATCGGCCATCTCCTTTGAATTGGTCTTCTGGGCTTCCTTAATTCTGTCCAAAATAGTTGGCCGTAACGTTAAATTTGCCAACACGGCTGACAGCTTAGAAACCACTTCCAAATCAAATCTCTGAATTTCTGTCCTCAAAGGCATTGACATGGCCGTCAAGGCCGGTTGCATAGTAGCCGGCATCCTGCTCAACGCATCAGCCACCACGTTTGCTCTCCCCGGGTGATATTTGATCTCGATGTCATAGTCTTTCACAAATTCGAGCCACCGTCGTTGCCTCATGTTTAACTCTTTCTGGGTAAATATGTACTTCAAGCTTTTGTGATCCGAAAACACCTCACATGATTGCCCATACAAGTGGTGTCTCCATACCTTCAGTGCAAAGACAACTGCCGCTAACTCCAAGTCATGAGTAGGGTAGTTTTGCTCGTGGTTCTTCAATTTTCTGGATGCGTATGCCACCACTTTTCCTTCTTGCATTAATACGCAACCCAGGCCAATCCTCGACGTGTCGCAATAAATACTGAACTTGCCGCTTTCAACTGGCAACACTTACAGAGGAGCAGCGGTTAACTTTTGCTTAAGTGTCTGAAAGCTCACCTCACATGCTTCAGACCACCTGAATTTGATGTCCTTCCTCGTTAAGCTGGTCATAGGTTTTGCTATCACGGAAAATCCCTTGATGAATTTCCTATAAAAACCAGCTAGTCCGATAAAGCTCCGTACCTCGCTTGCATTCCTCGGCCTTGGCCAGTCTCTTACAGCCTCAATCTTGGCCGGGTCCATAGATACTCCTTCAGCAGAGACCACGTGGCCAAGGAAATTAATCTTGTTCAACCAGAATTCACACTTTGATAGTTTGGCAAACAATTGATGCTGTTTTAGAGTCGACAGCACAATAGCCAAGTGCTCTCTATGCTCCTCTTCAGTCCGAGAATAAACCAGGATGTCGTCAATGAAGACGATTACGAATTTGTCCAAGAACTTCTGGAATACCCTATTCATCAAGTCCATAAATGCCGCAGGGGCATTAGTTAACCCGAACGACATCACTAAGAACTCGTAGTGTCCGTATCGGGTCCTGAAGGTGGTCTTTGGAATATCATTTGCTCTAACCTTCAACTGGTAATAACCGGAGCGCAAGTCAATCTTAGAAAATACCCGAGCCCCCTGTAGTTGGTCAAATAAGTCATCGATTCTCGGAAACGGGTACTTATTCTTGATAGTCAACTTGTTCAGCTCACGGTAGTCAATACACATTCGTAGGGACCCATCCTTCTTCTTAACGAACAAGACGGGAGCGCCCCACGGAGAGAAATTAGGGCACAAAGCCCTTGTCCACCAACTCCTTTAGCTGAGTCTTCAACTCCCTCAGTTCAATTGGCGCCATACGATAAGGATTCTTCGATACCGGTTCAGCGCCAGGATATACATCGATTTCGAACTCGATCTCACGATCAGGTGGCTATCCTGGTAAGTCATCCAGGAAGACCTCTGAGAAGTCTCGAACTACAGGAATATTTTGAAGTTCCACCTCACCTTGTCTTTGAACATCTACTACGTGGGAAGGAATCCGTGGGAAGGAATCCGACACATCCTGACCTCATCAGCTGTTGAGCTTTCAAGGTGGATATAACAGTCATACTATGTTTATTTGGTATTTCCTGATAGGAGAACTCTACTTCGTTCGGGCGCTTAAACGACACTAGCCCGGACATACAGTTGATGGTGGCATGATGTCTAAACAGCCAGTCCATCCCCAGAATGACATCGTACCCGTTCAACCAA